>CAUYRT010080737.1:0-13779 GCA_963574885.1 Lepilemur ruficaudatus
TATTACAGGCTCACTCCTTCTGCTCCAGCTACAGGGGCATACTTGCTGTATTTCTTTTTTTTTTTTTTTTTAGACAGAGTCTCAATTTGTTGCCCAGGCTAGAGTGACGTGGTGCTAGCCTAGCTCACAGCAACCTCAAACTCCTGGGCTCAAGCAATCCTTCTGCCTCAGCCTCCCGAGTAGCTGGGACTACAGGCATGTGCCACCATGCCCAGCTAATTTTTTCTATATATTTTTAGTTGGCCAAGTAATTTCTTTCTATGTATAGTAGAGACGGGGTCTCGCTCTTGCTCAGGCTGGTTTTGAACTCCTGACTTTTAGCAATCCACCCACCTCAGCCTCCCAGAGTGCTAGGATTACAGGCGTGAGCCACCGTGCCGGGCCATACTTGCTGTATTTCTAACCTGACAAGTTCATTTCCACCTTAGGGTATTTACCCTTGCTGTTCCTTCTGCCTTAATATTCTTCCACCAAAACTTCATAGGGTTCACACCTTCACATTATTAAGGTCTCAGCTCAAACATCTTATGGGTTGCCACCAGATGACCCTATCTAAAACAGCTTTCTCTTCCTGTTCCCCCTACTCTCTCCTTTCTCTGCTTTAACTGACTTCACAGCATTTGTCAATGCCCAAAATTATGTTATTTTATGTTTAATTTTTAAAATTTCTCACTTACGAAACCAAAATTTGAGCTTCAAGATGGCAGAAACTTTGACATGTTCTCTACTCCATCCCCAGCACTCATAACACTGTCTGGTACCAAGTAGGCACCCGATTATTTGTTTAATAAACATATTAATTATTAAATGGATGAGTTTTATGTATAAGGGTGTTCACAATAGGACTGTTTATTACAGAGACAAATTGCACACCACCTAAATGCTTTCTACTAGACTGCTCAGTTTGTAAAACACTTACATTTATTTGAAATTTCTGATCTGTCATCTAGTAAAAAGCTAGAACTTTGCTATAAATAAAAAACCAGAATTTTATCTCTAAAATGCCCCCTCTTATATCCCCTAAAGGTTAGGCCTACTCATTGTCTCCCTCATTCCTATCTTGTGTGGCTACTTTACCTGCCCAATTTCCTCCAACTAGACTCTTCAAACAAAACCAAACACTTACGTTTTACTGTTCTTCATTCTATAGATCCTACTTTCTCCTACTACCATTATTCAGGAGAGAGATGAGAACAGTCAAAGAACGGACAAAAAATAAAGTTCATAAAACCCATCTTTATCACATATGTTTATAACTATTTATTTCTGTTGTCATGGTTTACTGCCTCAAAGAACCAGTTCAACCTTTCTAAAAGTTTCCAGAACTTATATCATCCATTGAATGATATTTATATCATATATACATATGTTGATCACTATTTAAACATAATGCAAACTTAAACTTCATGAATATCTGTCTCCTCTTGACCTCAGCCATCCTGTATCATTGCCAAATCAAGAATCATATCACTACAAACCAATTAATCCAATTTAATTTATAAAAATATTTATCATAAACCCACCATGTATCATCACCATGTGGTTGTACTTCTCCTCATTCCATTACCACAAAAATAACACACTCCCTTATGACTACAACCTCGTCATCAGTCTCTTCTCTCACATTATCATACTGGCAGAATCTACTGTTTTCCTAGAAAGTACCCTATATCCTGAACACCCCTATGTCACTTCATCCAAACCGTAAGCATCCTTCTGGACTCACTGGAATTCTTCATTAGATGTTATCCAGAGCCAGGCATTTAATACTATCCTATCTACCATTTAAATTTCTCAAATAGTTAGCCCAACTTTATGGGAAAACAGACAAAACTTTCAACAAAATTTTTCCTGTCTGCTTTGCTCTTGAAATGTCTAGAATAGTTGGAGAAAATTATAGTAGCCTAATAATATGGTTTAGGACAGTCATGTTTTATGATAGCAATCTGATCTCACAGCTAGTAGAAAAGCCTTTTTTATTCAATTCCTTTATACTCCCAAGCTCGCATTCCTTAAAACAGTGGTTCTCAAACTTCTAAGGGCTTGATAAACCATTGACTCTCTCTCAGTTTCTCTTGTCCTCCTTTGAACCAGCTTTGTCATCCTGCTGCTTTTGACATTATTGAGTTAATTAAAACATTGGCCTGTGATTACTATCTATTTATCTGAGAATTATATTTTTTAAATTTTGAAAATTATACACCAAGGATAATGGAGATTATCTCAGCCTAAAGTTCTCTGATCTGGAGAATCAATGCAGACTGTTTCTGTGTTTATCAGAAACCCTGAGCACCTTTAAGGCACTTCAATCACAGAAACCTTCACATGCAATATGTCTTCCCATAGAATGCCTCACACACTCATTCCCTTCTTGTTGGGTCTTCAAGCATTCTTTTAGCTTTGACTCATATTGGCTTTATGACTCTCACTTCCTTCAGATTCTGATTGCCTAGGAGAATAGGAAAGAAAATAGGCAAGTAGCTCAGTCAATTAAACCCAACACCAACCAAAAATCTTGCTGTCTTGTTCTCGTAAGTTGCCTTTGCCATAAATTCTCTCTCTACCCCTACACCTGAAATGACCTAAAAACTCATCCAACTCTATAGAATTCAGAGGTAGATGAAGGCTTCAATTGACTTTAGGGCCACTTGTCAGATTAGGTATTGATACGAAGTATTTGCGGAATCCTACTCTGCCCAAATAGTTGATTGATTTTTACATTAACACCAATGTAACCTGAAAGATTTTTTAAAAAGAAGTTCTCCCACTGAACGGAAACTAAAACTAGAAAAAGACTAGCCTCGCCCATCCAGGCCACATTCTGTCACTGATGCTGGGATAAAGACTCTACCACAGGACCTATACAGAGGCTCAGCTTTTCAGGTGTCAGAGACAAATCTTTAGGTGGGAAACTTCAAGGAGTCAAAAGAAAGGCACAGAGAATCCCAGGATCAGGCAGAGTTTTGTATCCGTAATCCTAGATGATCAGAAGAAAACGTAGATAAGTTCTATTCATTAGCCTGTAATTATGAGGGCACCAGAAGTTCTAGAGAGGATAAGCAGGGGATGTTGAGGGCAGAAAAATTAGAGAGCAGGAACTTCAACAGTAAAGTGGAGTTGGGAGTTCTTTGGTAGCAATGGAAACTTCACATACAGAATCTGAGCAGGGGTATTTCTAGCTCTTGAACAGAAATCTATGTTGAGCCTGCCTGAACCTTGAGGCATCTGGTTACTCTGGATTTCCATATATGGTTCCATGTCTTGGAATAAAAGATGGTGGAGTGCTCTGTTATGTGGGATGGAGAAACCTTTCTGGACTTTACCAGCAGGGGGGCACCAAATCATCCAAGACAAACAGGAGGAGACTGGGCAGCAGATGTGCCTCCCTCTTCACAGCCTTCTCAGCTGGGTTTGCCTAATGCTCACAAGGACTGCCTCAGGATAGATTTGCATCTTCAAAGCTAACAGGCTCCATGCTGCAACAAAGCCTACTGTCTGGAGAGCACTTGGCATTTGTTTTAGGGATCAGATTTGCATTTTACTGATACTTTAGAAACGTAGTAGAAAGGTATCTTCTAACTCCTTTTCTTTTGATTTATTTAACAGCTATTTTCTTTATGTGAAAAATAAAGTAAAATGTGACCAAAAACAAATAAACAAATAAGGCAGAGGAGTAGAAGGAGAAAGAAAAGACAGTATTAGATTGCTTTTACTTCACCAAGATGAGGATATAGCAGAAAGGCATTAGGTCCCTTAGAGTTGGAAGAACAGAGACCTTAAATAAAATCAGAAGGTCAGACAGACTGGTGCCTTAAAGGCACAAGTTATCAAGAAAAAACAAAACGGCAACAACTTAAAAGGTTATTTCTGAGAAGCCAGAGAAGGTGAAAAGTAGAAGTAGGAAGAGAGAAGAGATGGAGAGATGAATTAAAATGGTAGGACCCAGAGGCAGCTGTTAGATACTACATTTAAAACCAGAGGAGATTAAAAATATCACTAGAAAACATTCTTAACTCAAGAACTAAAAGAAGGGCAAAGCAAAAAGTCAATAGTATTAAAGAATAAATTTAAGTTAGAAAAAGAAATCAGTAACTCTGTAGATCAAAAACTAGTAAAATCTTTGGGAGAGATAACAGGGAGCACCTAGAAGGGAATGCCTTAATTGTATGAAAAGTGAACTTCCCTCCTCACCTTACTCAATGAACTGCTCTGGTGGCATATTCCTAATATACAGAGTTTGTAACTTTGCAAAAGTCACTCTACCTTTCCATTTCTTCATCTGTAAAATGAGAAAGTTGATCTCTGAGGTCACTTCAAGCTTTAATACTTTATGATTGTATAATCCTTCTGCTATGGTTGGGATATTTGACCCCTCCAAACCTCATGCTGAAATTTGATCCCCAATGGTGGGGCCTAATGGGAGGTGTTGGGTCAGAGGGGCAGATCCCTCATGAAAAGAGGATAGAGGGGAATGGTGGGGACTGAGTTCTCACTCTATTAGTTCCTACCACAGCCGACTGTTAAAAAGAGCCTGACACTTTCTTCCTCCTCTCTCACCTTGTGATCTCCACACACATCTGCTCACATTCACTTTCTACCATGAATGGAGACATCCAGAAGCCCAAACCATGCTTCTTGCACAGCCTGCAGAACCATGAGCCAAATAAACCTCTTTTCTTTATAAATTGCCCAGCCTCAGGTATTCCTTTATAGCAACACAGACTAAGACATCCCCCAACATGCTTAATTTAACCCTTGAACTAATTGTGGCTAATAAACCACACTGTTGGGAACTTTCAAAGAAATCACAGAAGACATATAAGAGCCTAGAACTCTGGGACATGATCTTGGAAAAAACATATTACCATTGGGTAGTAGTAATAATGATTGCTGGGGCTCAGAACACAATACCCTAAAGTATGGCACCCAGGCCTACTGAGTAATTTAAGCTGAAGGAAACTGAGAAAACCACAAAAGCAGGAAAGTCATTCTCTAACCTTTTCCCCTGAAGCCATAAAAGAATTCTCTGACCTACCTGCCCTGAAAGTAAGTCATAAGACCTTCATTCCAGAGGGATCCTGTCCCATACCCCCCCAAAAAGGAATGAAGACTCAGAGACGCCAAGAAGAATCTGAACAAACTGGACTTGCTAAGTTCTCCCAGTTTATTATCACTGTATCATGCCCCCTTTTGTGCAATCATACTTCTAAGCAACTGTCCACTTGTCATCAAACCTTAGCATAAAAATACAATTTTCCCCGTTTCTTTGGGTCTTCATTTCTGAGGGTTCCTGTGTCACGTGAAACTCATATTAAATAAATTTGTTATGATTTTCCCTTGTTAACCTGTGTTTGTTATAGGAATGTCAGCCATGTGCCTTGCAATGGGTGAGGAAAAGATGCAACTTTTTTTTGCCTACAAGAAGCAATCCAAAATCCATGCTGGGAGAATGGCGGTAGAGGGTGGGGGCCATGCAGAGTAAAGAGTGGGTAGGGGAACCTAACCTGAGTATAATGCTATATCTAAACTTTATAATTTGAAAATATAAAAATCATTTTTGGATTTTGCTAAACAGCCCTTCTTTATAGGCATTGCAAAAACCATCCAGTCAAAGAGAACAAAGAGAAAAGTCATGAATAAATCTCAAAGAAATGAGTCAGGAATGTGTAGCTGCACTGCATCGGAGCTATGTAAAAGGAACTGGGGAAGTTCACATAGGATGTTATATTAAATATATTCTGAAAATGCCATTTAAAAAAGAATCAACCAGTGATTTGACAATCATAAAGTGTAGAGTATCTGTCTACTCTAAGTCAAATACTAAGAGGAATCCCAAGTGAAACACACAAGCCTAAAGTGAACACACATGCTTAAAATATATCCTAAGAAAACATTAAGGCCAAAGTCTGCTATTTACTTCTATCTCATATATGACACTGGAAAGCAATGGAAGTAAAATATATACTCAATAAATGTTATTTTGTCTGACAAACTGTCATACTGAATCTCATGAAACAAATTATGACTGAATCTTAATCCATTTAAATAATTTTTCAAAAACATGAGTCAATTAGTTTCTTAACCATTATTTAATTCTGAATTGCCATCCTAACACCACAGGACTCAACATTAGTCCTCATATAACATTAGGCTATAAACAAAAACTGCTCTATAAAGAATACCTGTTTTTCCCCAACAGAAGGACACGGAGGGATCTCAGAGTAGAAAGCCCACTAATTTCTTCAATCTGGTTATCATATAAATCCAAGAATATTAACCTCTGTAGATTAGAAATATTTTGGATCCGAGTGATAAAATTGTGTTGAAAGTTCAACAAACGAAGGTGCTCTTCCCCATCAATGATAGGACATACAGTCAGCTTTTGCCTAGAAAAAATTTTTTAAAGTTAATAAGGTTCTGATTCAGCAGGCTACCTTTTCTTACAAATATTATTAGTATCTTTGTACTCTCATTCTGTGAGGAGAAAAAGATAAGTTGGACCGTGTCCAACCCCCATGAATTAAGTGACCTATATTTAATTGTAAATCATTCACAAAAAAAGCCAATAAACTCTGACAAGAGTAATTATTAAAATTAGGTCTAAGCTCTCATTGTATTAAAAAATCTCAAGTATCAATTATTTCACATGAAACTGACTTAACATCAGAAAACACCCAATGTAATTACCTTTTGTTATAGAAGTTTAGATGGTTGAAAGAACCATGTCATAAACCAGAGAAGTGCCTTTGGCATCAACCCATTGATGTAAGATTGCCCACGCAACTAATTTATGGGGAAAAAAACCATATAAAAAGATCTTTCATAGAATTATAGACTCATGAGCTGGATGATATCTTCAAAAGAGCAAGAAGTTCAGTTCATCTGCAGCTCATTTTGATAAAAAGAAAAAATTCACCCTGAAATCCATTAATGGTAAGTCGTCCTTAATGAACAAAACATGTTTACATGTTCAACACTAGCTTTGAACTTTGAGGAACATTTAGAGTGCTACATGGTAGACTGAAATCTTAAAAATATATGCCTTTAGCTGTATTTAAAACAGTAAGCCTCTTTTATGCAAAAAATTATATTACATGTGAAATAAATAAGTGCAAGGCCTTTTAAGAATTCTACTAGTATAATAATATGGGCAGACAGGAGGTACTGAATGATTCTACTCTGAGAGGTTAAAAGGAGTTTTCAAGGAAAATACAGTTCTGAGTGTGAACAACTCTAATAGGGAGGTTTATAAGAAAGAATTTGTTCAGTAAAAATCAAATTACTAAATCAAGTTTTAAAGAAAATAAACCAGAGTGTTACAAAGATAAGTAAAACAATGGAAGTAATCAGAATCATCCTTATAAAGAGAAAAAAAAAGAATGATTAGCAGAAAAAATAAATGAATGTTAATGGTTGATAAAGATAAAATGTTTAAAAATATAGATACTGAAGAATTTGTTTAAAATAAGAGGAAAGGTAAAAGATATTAGGCAATAGTTTTTTTAATGTGTGATTAATAATTAGAATTCATTTCATGATTCAATTATTCTACCATAGTTGGTACTTTGGGTTTATAAATTACAAATTAATAATTTATGAGTACTCTAGTTTAAAATTGATATCTTTGTACACCCACTTAGCAAAAAATTTACATTATGTCATTTTTCCTACTTTAGTCTTTCTCTACTTCTCATAGTTAAACTTACTGATATCCCTTAACTTCTATTTCATCCAATTCTTATGTCAATCATCACTGAGACAGGAAAATAAATAACCTCTGATCTCTCTCTTACATAAATTACTGTAGGTAGCTTGAAATGAGGTCACTTTCTTAGATTCTAAACATAGTGGCTAAATCCCAACTTCAAGGCTCATTTATATACCCCTTAACCCCAGGAATCCCTGTCATTTCACCAAAACAAGCAAGCAAACACACATAATAACCAATGACCCAGTGCCCTCAAGGAGAGAGTTTGTTATACCTACAAAACTCTTGAGTTGCTATATCTCCTACCCCATTACTGACACATCTATTGGACAAAGTTTTTGCTTCTGTGTTTCCTTCTTGGTGTCAAAAGGCTGACTTCCTAATATCCCAGGCCTACCTTAACTCCCTGAACAGCCAGAGCCTAGCTCCTCCAAGTATTTCTTCTCAGGGCTGGATTCTACTCTCGACCCTTCAGTCTCTCAGCTAAGAAGCCACACAGCATGGTAGATCTGCCTTTGGAACTCACTGCCTTTACCCACTGGCTCTCAAATAATGATTCCTAAAGTTAGTTCTTTGCTGCTAGTCCAACTTTCTTGATGCACATCCTGGTTCTGGTCAAACTATAACTAACCCTATGAAATCTTTGTGATTCTGCTATTTCACAACCAACTTTTAAAGCAGAATCAGTTCTTTTGGTCTAATCATTAGAAAAACGGTCCTGACTTTCTTGATAAGCAAGTTTCCACCTGATCAAAATTCGCTTCTCCACTCCAGAGGCCCAAGCTGCCGAGGATACATCATCATACTTGCCTGAGTCACCACGAGCTACTAACAACAGAAGCACCTGACTTGTTATGTGACGGTCTTACAAATACTGGTTCCTGTTAATATCAAATGATATGAACTGAAAGGCTAAGATACTATTTTTGACCAAACTTGTAAAGACCAAGAACAAAATTACCACAAAATCCCTTAAAACATTAAAATGATATCATAACAGTTATAAATATTAACTAGCATCACAATCTCAAAAACCATTAATATTTCACAGATGTCATGAGAGATACTGCCCTTTGCCTACAAAACAACATGTTAGACTCTCCAGAGATATTTTTTGCAACTACAAACACAGATGATCTGTTATAATTTGTTGTCAAGTGTGTACTGCTAAGTTAAAGGTATGTACAGCAGAGATGTTTTCTCTGCCAGTTATACCACTAGGGTAAGGGTTGGGATCTTTCATCTAACATCCTATTGTGAATATCTTCCTCGATATAAAAATGGGCATCAAGTCCTAAATATATTCATTCATTCAAAAAATTTTTATCAAGAACCTGTTTTGTACCAGGTTCTGTTCTAGGTGGAGAATACAGAACTGCATTCCTGCTTGCGGAACTTATATTCTAGGAGGAGGAGACAGATAAACATGATAAGTAACAGTTAATATGTTAGAGGTTGATAAATGCTAAGGAGAAAAATAAAGCACAGAAGGGGGCTGGGACTATCAGAGTGGAAGGGGTTGCAATTTTGGAGAGGACGGCCAGAGAAAATCATCCCCGAGATGATGACATTTCAGTAAAGACCTGAAGGAGGTAAGGGAGTGAGCCTATAGATATGAGGAGGAACAGAATTCCAGGCAGAGGAAACAGCACGTACAAAGTTCCTGAAGTATAGGCATGCTTGGTATGGTTATAGAACAGCAAGGAGGCAGGTGTGGCTGAAGCAGAGTGAGTGAATGAGAGTGTAGGAAGAGATGAGGCCAGTATGATAACAGGGAATTAGAATGGAAAAACCCCAGCAAGCCTGTGTGAGGATTATATTGCAGAGCTTTTTCTATCCTAAAATCCATTTTTGTCAATGTTGTATTTTAGAAATTGCTATAGTATTCTGTTGGAGTATAGTCAATCTCCTTGACATTATAGAGATATAAAATTCCTCACCATACCTCTGGAAGGAAAACAAAAACCTGGTAAAAAGTGATTATATATACATAGGAGAAATGGACAGCTGAGGAACAGGAGGGAAGCAGACTTTTGCATCTTTCAAACCTTGTACCATGTCTATGTATTATCTAGACAAAAAAATAAAATAAAATAAATTGTCCTCACCTTTCTAGGGTCAACCTGTCTGAGTAAAGAATTTTCTCTTCAGAAGAACGTTGGAGAATAGGAAATGATGGCATTGATGAGCTCACCAAATTAATATGATCACCTATTAAAAATGATATATAAATTATTCAATTAAGAAAAACCTTTTAAAATCTTGAAATTAAAGTCACCTTATATTTGAAGCACTTTGGCACCTACAAATATCTTATCTAGAAAGTTTCCATAGCTCTCTATATTTGAAATTAATTACTAAATTTGAGTTTGTTTCTTTCCTCCTTAAACCTAACTATGTGTTCTGTGTGTGCCAAATAATATTTCCCTTGCTTTAGAGATTCGTTGAAAGTACAGAACACTACTCTAGGGCTATCTTCAACCCTTTGTAATCCTGACTCTTGGTATTAAATTTTAACTCTTGTAACTGAGTTGATAGTCCCTCATTACCAGATACATTTGGGCCAGCACTATGACAGCCCTGCCGGATTCTGGACTTTGAAGATGTCTGAATGGAAGAATCTCCAAATGCTGATAAGGAGCTCGTGGCAGTTTTCATTTCCAGCCCATATAGTTCTGTCACATTTGTTGTGGATGAGATGCATGATGATTTACTACGAGGCGAAGGACTTATTACTCTTCCATCTCCTTCAAAATATCAAAAAGTTTATCACAAAGCTAAGTAATACATGACTTTACTATAGAAAATACACAAAAGGTAGTTTTGGATAGCAGATGTAAACCTCGCATCATCACTTTTTCTTTGAATGTTCAGCTACTATTAGTAGAGAATATTGCCAAAATACCAATGTGGGTATCAATAAATCCAGTACACTTGGAGTTAGGGTCCACAGGGCATATGACATCCCTATGACAGTTATAGGCTGTTAGTTGGTTTTTCTGCCATTAAGGAGCTTTCAATCTTAGCAGGAAAACACATATGAAATTAATAAACTAAATAGAACAACATGCATAAAATGCTGAATAAAAAAGAATGCCTATTTATATATTTGCATATAAGCATGTCTGGTTATTTATCACTTAATGAAAATGGTTACAGATGAGTTTCTGAGGAGGTGGATATTAAGATATAGTCTAAATAACAAGAAAAATGTAGAATGGTCAAGAGAAATGATGGGAAGTTCTAGAAATGAGGTAAGATTTGAGTGACAGTTTGAATGCCAGAGGAAATCTACCATATTTTCCTCTATAAAGAGAAAATCTTCTGAAAATAGCAATTGATGTTGAGTGTTTAAAGGGAGCAATAAGTAGTAAAATGGAACCTGCAGTTACCACAAAATTCTGCTGCTTAAACTAATCAGTAAAGTGAAAAGATGAAAACCAAATCTAGAAAGCTACCATACTCTTTAGGAGGACATCAGACAATATGATGACAAGTTAAAATCCAGTTCCATACAAATCAGATTAAAAAGTAAAATAATGGCATTTGCTAGCTTCTTCAGGTCTGCAAGGCTATAAACCAAAGTATCTCATACCTAGTTTTTTGAACAAAACAATCAGTGCTCACATCCCACTTTTCTGAATATCCTGAAATATCAAGACAATAATGATGTTCTAGAATATAACCATTCAGAATTAACAAGTGTCTCCCAATGAACCAATCTTAAGACATGACCACCTGCTAGCAAGATACCCTGGCAATCATGATTCATTAAATTGATTTGGAAATCAAATTTACATGGTTAAAAACACAAAACAAACAAAAAACACACTAAGGATTAACTGTAGTCTAAAAATTAACTGATTAAAGATTAATTGGTCAGCTAAAGAAGAAAAAGGAAAAACTCGAAACAATAGACAACCTTGATTTCTCTTGTTAGCATTAGACTTTGGTTTTTTTGAATTATTTTAAGGGTTCAAGCCAATCCTCAATTTAAGAGGCAGACTTAAACTTTATAATTTATAAGACTTGGGATTTAGAAATAATCATGAAAGAGTAAATTTCAATTACACTCAGTGAATAAAGGAATTTTATCCTAACACTTTTCAGCTCTTATTTTACACAGGAGTCATAATCACTAACAGCATGATGAACTTACTATCACTACGATATACAGCTTACAATAAATAGCAAGAGACAAGAATGATTAGGTAGAAAGGCCTTGAAATCCACAAACAAGATCCTCCAAATCTACAGTCAACAACTCCTGCACCACTGACTGGTACCAGTTAGCGGCCTGTTAGGGACCAGGCTGAAGAGCTCCATCGCTCCCGCACCTCCCCACCAGGAAAAATTATCTTCTGTGAAACTTAGGAAAGCCGCTCAACCCCCTTGCACATTAGGAGGTGAGCAGTGGGCAAGCCAGCCAAGCTTCATGTGTATTTACAGATGCTCCCAACACTGGCATCACCACCTGAGTGCCACCTTCCCCACCCCTATCCCACTCCCACCCCCACCCCAGTCCATGGAAAAACTGTCTTCCATTTAACGGTCCCTGGTGCCAAAAAGGTTGGGGACCACCACTTTAAATGGGAACCAGAGGGATCTGTGGTTAAAATAGCCACATATATATGTGGGTGTATAAATACCCACATATAAACTATATCACTATGTGGCAAAATTTTAATTGAAGTACTTCCTCTGTTGTTGTTTATTTCTCATGTAGCCCTTGTCTTCCCAATTAAATTTATAATCTCCTTGAGAGATGGACCTCATTTTACATCCTTTATATTCCTGGTAGAATCTAAATGCAGTAGGTAATCAGTAGATAAATGAATTATTTTTCTGGTTTTCTAAGACTTAATTGGGAATCTAATTTATGTGAGTTATTTATGTTAAAAAAGAAAATCAGAAATTCTTATATTTCAGTATAAAGTTGGTGAATGAATTCTTTTATAAGTAGTATCTCAAAGTCTAAATTTGGTAAGAATGTTCACTGCACTGCACCCTAGATACATGAATGGATGGATGGGTGGATGTATGTATGAATGGGTAGATGGATGCATGAGTGGATAAATGGACAGATGGGTGGGCAGATAGACTGTTGGGTGGATGGGACGTATAGTACATTGCCACATATGTGTGTTTACCCTGCCTTATCTTTGAGATTGTTTTGGTAACCAAAATCCTGACTCTAGATTTTTTCCAGTGATTTATGATGATCTTAAGAGCCAAGCATTGCCTCTTTCCCTCCACAAACGTATTTTAAAATTCTTAATTAAGGCACTGAATCAATTAAGTTCAGGTTAATTGAGATTTTACTGTAAAGCACTCCCTGCAATATCTGACTCTTATAAAATCTTAAAGATGCAGGGGTTAACTCTTAACAATATTTTTAAAAGTCTAAAAGAAATCACATACCAAGTTTTAGACTAACTAGCTTAAATAAAACATCAAGTTACTTTACGTTTGACTAAGAGTATCATTGGTTAATTTGTACTGACAGGCTATGATATGTTTGATTAATTTTGAAAGATAAGAAGCAGGCTAAGGCCAGGCGTGGTGGCTCACGCCTGTAATCCTAGCACTCTGGGAGGCCGAGGCAGGAGGATTGCTCAAGGTCAGGAGTTCAAAACCAGCCTGAGCAAGAGTGAGACCCCGTCTCTACTAAAAATAGAAAGAAATTAATTGGACAACTAAAAATATATAGAAAAAAAATTAGCCGGCCATGGTGGAACATGCCTGTAGTCCCAGCTACTCGGGAGCCTGAGGCAGAAGGATTGCTTGAGCCCAGGAGTTTGAGGTTGCTGTGAGCTAGGCTGACGCCATGGCACTCTAGCCTGGGCAACAGAGTGAGACTATTTCTCAAAAAAAAAAAAAAAGAAGTAGGCTAAAATTAATTATTATTATTATGATTGGATATCAAGATACAGTTTATTATGCAGAGGTCCCTAAACTTTTCCTAAGAAAGTGCTACTTATAATTTTCCCAAATTTTTATGTCCTGAGAAGTAAAAGTTGAGTACAAAAGTCAAGAAAATAGCTATACATTATGTAGCCTTCTTTGCATGA
>CAUYRT010080739.1:0-31634 GCA_963574885.1 Lepilemur ruficaudatus
ATGCCTGTCCTCCCTGTGTGTGTTCTGAACCTGCACTGAAAGAAGGAACCAAGCCCAGCAAGGATATCATGTGATCTGCTTGTGGGCTTCATTGTTTATGAATAATCTTGTTATCGGTGGTAGATCCCCGCTCCACTTCTGCTGTGGAAGCTACCTGACATTGCTTTTTTATTTTATTTTTTATTTTTCTACCCAGTAATTCCAGCACCCACATGATTTACATTTTTGAACAGTAAGCATTTTTGGGAACTCCTCATACTCCTGCTCTGAGGGAAGGGATATTTGAACCTTTTTAATGGTGGCTATTATACATGGCTGATAACCCAACCTGAAAATGTACTTTATTGCTACACATTCTAGCTGCTATTATGGACATAGTATTTAAGGAACGAAGGAGGAATTCCAGCTTACATGGTGTCACAGCTCACTCATGAGATTGGTCCTTGTTGCTGCAGGAGGGAAAGAGGATGTAGTCAGCTAACAAACAAGTAGCAGCTTGAGGCTTACTCAGGGAATATCACTGGAGAGGAAATCAGAAGCCATTTTTCTTTTAAATGTGGATTTTCTTGTGTTTTTTATTATATTGATCCTATCATTCACAAAATATTCTTTTTTTTTAACTGCAAAATTCTGTTGTCTTACCTCTAAATGACAATGTTGAGTTTTTAAAGATCTCTTGTCATAAGGTGGTTTCTATATAATCATTGCTTAGAAGTGTTATGAAGAGTCATCCAAGCTTGGTCTCAATATTCTTATTTCTTTTTGTGCATTGTACAGTTTTATTTTCTAACAAAAATAATGCATCAGTTCATAAACAGGAATAATTTTTCCTAGTACTTCCTAGGACTAAGACAAATTTACTGTATGGATCTGAATATCGAAGAAGTTAACATCATGACCTGTTGGCTAGCATCTCACTTCCCAATTATCCTATCATATTACTCTCTTTTTTTTTTCTTATTTAAACTTCTATATAGTTCTCAGAAGTTTGGATTGACTCATTCTTATAAACTAAGTTGCTGGTTTGACTCCAGTGTAACATAATCTTCTTCAATGTCAAATATACCATTGCATATTTGGGACTCTTTACTAACTGCCAAGATGGGTTTAGGATATTTTGAAATTCTGTGATTAATTTTTAAAAATTTAATTGATCATGCTTATAATTTAAGTGACATGTATGTAATCCTTGATCCATCACCATAGATTAAAATATAATTTAAATACTATAATATTTTTAAATGAAGAAGTGATAAATGATAATAATTAGCTGAATAATCAGACAGCTCAGAGTATTGTTTTTTTTCCCCCTATTGCAGAACATCCTGAAACTTAAAAAAATATACATTTCTCAACTAGGGATCTATTTCTAAATGAGTGGAACACAAATTTTATAGGAAATTCAATAATTTTATGTCATTTTAAATGCAATAATAATAAAAGAAAAATATGTTGTTAATATGTGACAGATCTATCTTCCAAAACACTTTTTCTGTAAACCTCTTGGACTTGGAGAGAAGTCTCACATTTCCTGCTATGTCAACAGTCATTGTCCTTGCAGTACAATGCTTACTTGCTCCGATGGGGAAGCAGTGCTTCATGGAAGTTAAGAACTTGGCCCTTGACAAGCGCTTCAAGTGCTTCTGTTGTTTCTCAGTGTCCTAACCTCTGAGCAGTGAGAATTACTGTGAAATTGCTGTGAAATTATAAGAATTAGATGATATAATGCATCAAAATATCTAATACATGCCTTGCTTATCTGCATGCATGTAAATAATGGGAGATATTTTTAAATTACAGTTGTTCAAGGGATGTTAATTGCTTTGTGTACTTTAAAGGACTTTGCCACATCAACACTCCTGATTTTGGAATTAACTTTCCCAAATTATATTATATCTCAAAATCAAAAGATATTAGTCCACCAGAAGTGTTCTATTGTGAGCATTTTCTTTTCCCATAAAAAAGCAAGCATTTTAACAGTCCATGTATGCCAATATGATTCATTATTTCCCCAGATCCAGAAAACTGCTATAGAAAGATGCATCATATTTATGCTGTAAGTTTTGCATTCTCTAGGGCAAACAATCATGTACCTGCAGGGTGAAATATTCCATTTTGAGAGGTAAAGGATCAGAGTAACAGAGTATGAGAGTGTACTGAACTAGCATCCAGGAAGCTGTCTGAGATGAGAGAGTAGCCGTCTAGCTATGGTTCATGAACCCTCACTTCTTCTTTGTTTTTCTGCTCAGTTTGAAAGATGTCAACTGCATTTCATTACTTACAGTCAATTTTTCTCTTGATAGTTTTGATAAATGCAATTGAAATTATTTTTTCTTATTTGCATTGAACACTTTCTACTTTTAAATCGATTCCAATCAAATTTTTTTTCCAAATAAAATCAAGTTTTATTAGTATTTTATTATTTTATTTATTTTTATATTGATAATCTCTGAAAAAATATGTAGATATTTTATATTTCTATATATTTTAAAGTTGATTGGAATGTGAGATAAAGCAATACATATGTATAATGGAATAACTGAATCATCATGATGGTTTACAACTCAGAACACATTTACAAAATCAAGTCATACTCCATAATTACAAATGCAACTGCAATGTTTGATAAGCATGTAAAAATCATTTGTATCAAAATATTCAAACTTCTTATTAGTTGGAAAATCCTTTTTAAAAAATCTAATCTTATGGATAATCCAACTATATTAGAGGAAAAAATTTCTATCACTGAAATAGCAGAAAGTAAAATAAATGAAATTGACTGTGAAAATCATTGAGGGACAATAATGATTTGATTAAATATTTCAAAATGCAAAGTTTCATTAAATGACATATACATTTATTTCTTGCCAACATTAAAAAATCACTTTTCTTACAGAAGAATATATGTTATTTGAAAAATGTTGCATATACACAATTGTGATTAAAGCTTGGAGCATTCATAAGCTATCTAATATCTGACAATTGCCAGATTATTTATTCATGGCTACTTTATTGGACACAAATCAACTATGAGAGCTTCTTAGGTGTGATAAAGTGTATCAGGATGAAATAGATATGATATCTATTCTTAAGTAGGTTACAATGTAAAAGAAATTAATAAATACAGAAATAATTATAAAATAAAATATAAAAGTCAGAAAATAAATTATGATTTAAATTCAGAGGAGAAAAATAATATTTCTGTTCAGATTTTAAATTTTAGCTAGGTCTTTAAATTAACATAGAGTAATCCATATGAGAATGAAAGTATATTTTAGGCTAGTAAATAGGGAAACAAAAGGTTTGGAAGTATGGATTATGTATGGAGATTTGTAAATATTTCAAGAAGCAAAAATGGGATCCTTGGAGTTTGCCTATGAAGACAACTTTAAATTGTAGTGAACATTAAATGCCAGACTAAGGAATTGTGACTATTTTGTATTCAATAGAGAGTAAATTTAATTGTATCTTTTAGAATGTTTAAATCATACTATTTTCCTCTATTCAAAAACAATATATGTTCATTATAACATACCTAGAAAATACAAATAAACCCCCCAAACAGGGAAAGCTGCCTTGATATAGATCTCTCTGGTTACTTTGTTTTTCTCATCTTCAGGGCTCTGTTCAAATTTTGCCTCATCAAAGAGGACTATCCTGACCATCCTCTATAATATATAACAACCCCCACCTATCATGTACTGCTTAACCAATAGCTTGTTTCATTTGTATTCATTTCAGTCGTTATCAACTGACATAATACTTCTGCATTTGTCAAATGGGTTAATTTTTTTATGTCACTTATTGAGAAATCTAGGAGGATGAGGCCTTTTGTTCATTCTTGTTTTGCCAGTACAGATAAAACGTATGATGTAGTTGAAGTTCAATAAATATTTTTGAATAAGTGAAAAATGGGGTAGTACTACCCTATTGCTTGTCTATGATACATTTAAATTATATGAAGTGACTCTGGTTGTACTAGGCGCTGGTAATACATGATGAAAGCCTCAGACTGGATTTCTACCTGCTTAGAGATCCAAGTCTATTTTTACCATTATATTAATGTAATTCTCTAAAGCAGCATTAAAATAATTATAAAGTATTCCATTGAATGAAGGTAACATAATTTAACAGATATCTGGGCTGTTATGATTTTAAACTGTGGACATTTATAAACAACATTGTGATAAAAGAATTTGCAGTTAATATCATGTCTTTATTGTGATAATTTCCTCAGTATATATTCCGAAGTAGACAGGTAAAATTTTGTTGATTCAAATACACAGATCCTAAAGGTAAACCTGCCAGATCAAATGAGACTTTAAAATACATCGTATTTGGAGTGGAGACTTCGGAAACATTCTAAATCAGCTGTTTTCCCCTCTTGCTTATACTTTCTTAGTCAATGATGATCACTACTTCAGTTTTATTCTCTATCATTTATAGTTTGCTTTCATTTATGCCTGGTTCATATTATACATACAAATGTTACTGCACGTAACTCAAATTTCTGAGAAATTATCCACTGTTGTTAAGAGCCTTACACATAATCAGTATTTGGATTTATTTTAGTTCAGTTCTATACATTTGGATGTAAAAATAATGACACAAATTTGAGGATGAAAAACACTAATCCTTACTTAGTATTAGAGCTATTCAATCTCTTCTTTGCAAATTTGCCCACCAGCTGGCTAATGCCTGAGAGTAATTCGCAACTTTTTTCTTATACAGGTTGCATGGTGTATTCTCTTTACTTATAGAGTTTATAGGCCATACCTACTCATTAAGGGCTTTTAAGATTTCAATTAGTTTTGTTAAATTGTTGAAAAGATTATAATTATTTAGCCTTAATCTGTTTCCAGAAATATAGCCGTAATCTACACAATGTGAAAAGAATGGAAGCAAGGAGTGAAAGTACTAGAAATACCCTTGGGAATAGATTTCCCTAGGTATTGCGGTAGTTTATGAGCATGAATATCTCACTGTTTATTAATATGCCTTCATTTGAACTTCACCAGTCTGAGCTATAAATGATGATGATTTTGGGGTCTCCTCTGTTTGAATTTGTGATGTTGAAAGAGAGCCCAGGACATTTAGGCTGCTATCACAGTTCACTTGGTACTGAGAAACTAAAACATGGTCAGATTTTGTTTGAGAATGGTGAATGCTGGCAGTCACGCTACCTGTTCCCACTCTGCATCCATGCCAGAACTAGCATCGCAACACTTTCCCGATGAACACAGACACATCAGAGTCACTCTCTACAACTATTACACGTCCATAAGAAATGGTACATGACTTGAATTTCATTTTCCACTCTTTTTCTGAATAAAAGTTACTCAATGATCCTGACTACATGATAGTCAAATTATCTGTTTGATTCAGTTTTCATTGTCAATGGAGTCTATCCAAAATAAGTTATTTAGCCTGGAAACTGTTAAAATAATGTTAACTCAGAATAAGGAATTTTATTCCAGTTAAAAATATTATGCAATTATTATGGCCTCTTTGTGACTTGTAAGAAGTATTTATGCATAATGTAATGGAGAAAATTGTGACGCTTTGGAATTGGAGTTGACCTCATACACTACCTAGTCTAACCTCCTTATTTTTCACATGAGGAAGCAGAGGTTTAGAGGAGTTCAGTGACTCTCCCAAGGGTTCCCAGCTGATGAATGGCAGAGGTAAGGTCACCAGCGTCATGCTTCTACTATGGCATGCACGACTCATGATAGTAACCAAATAGCAGTTAGGAAGTCTGGTACGTGGATAATTATTTTAAATTCTTATTTTTGAAAACTGCACTCTTAGACTATGACACAAATTTAAACTGAAAACCTGGGTTAAATCTCATTTAAGGACAATTGAATGCACCTGGAAATATAGATTATGTTTGGATCTTCAAAAGTGTTAGACAGGAATACCATGAATGCTCCAGTTTAACAATAATTTCTCAGATTGATGTGGCAGTCTATTTTTTCTTCAACTGCTGTACATCTGAAGTGGCTAAACTTTAGTTTTTACTCATTAACTTAATTGATAATTACGTTCAAGGAGTTCATCTCCACTCATTTAGGTTTTTTTTCACATGATCCCTAATTATAGTTTTCACCCTCATGTTTTTGTGCATTTGACACATCTTAGGATATTTTTTAGAATTCAATAAGTGTTTGTGAAGCTTTATAATGATTTAAAAACTGTGTGTCAGAGCGTAAATTAACAGTAGTCAAATATGTTTTAGTCTGAAGAACTTTAATTTAAGATGATAACATAATGTAAGGGGTGAGGGAAAAAGGGAATTTTTCTCACTACAGCATGTACTTTCTTGTATCAAAATGTGTCCGCACATTACAATGAAATAGCTACTCTTAAGGTGTTAATATGTTGAGTGGAAAAATAAATTGCAAATATCTGAAAATTATTAAAATGCAAAACATGAGAAAAAATATAAAGACTATTTAGTTTTTTCTTTTGGAAATGTATACAAAATGAAAACTTTTAATCAGGATAGGAGCCTAACAGTAAATTTAATATTCAATTTTAAATGCTCAGCCTCTAAAATATGCCCCCAATTTGCCCACTTTCCTCCCTCTCCATTGTCACTATTACCTTTCACCTTTCCTAATGCAATAACTTTTAAAATGATCTTCCTTTGTCCAGGAATATCCCCTCCCCCTTTTAATCCACTCTTCTTTTGGCATTCACATTCATTTCTGTCCTTCTCTCACTTAAAACGCTCTCGTGGATTCTCATTCACCTGAGAGTAAAATCCAAACTCTGTCATGAACTTTCCACCAAGTCCTACATTTAGCAGTGTTTATTTACTTCTCTGACTTCATCTATTAGCCATTTCCTCTCCTTCACTATGCTCTAGTCACACCGGCCTTCTTTTTGTTGGGGAGCGGATAGATTGCCAAGTCCCTTCTCATTTTATATTGATATTCCCCAAGATTTGAACAGAATTTTTGTCATGCAGAATTAGATCAAATGTTACCTCCTTATAGCAGCCTCCCTGATCATTCCATCAAAAGCCATTTGCACCGTGTCTTGCTTTTTGTTCAAAACATGTATCTCAAATGGAAATCATCTTGTATAATTATTTGTCAATAATCATCTATCTGTTCTTGTCAGAATTAATCACTATTGACACAGGACCTTGTCTGCCACATTTATAGGCCCCCCTTGCTTCATTGTGCCTTACATTATTGTTATATACGTTAAGGAGAGTTTTTTTAAAAAAACAATTGAAGGTTTGTGGAAACCCTGTGTTAAGTACATTTATTGGCACAATTTTTCCAACACTATATGTTCGTTCTGTGTCTCTGTGTTACATTTTGGTAATTCTCACAATATTTCAAAACTTTTCATTGTTATTATATCTGTTGTTATGATCCGTGATCAATAACATTTGATGTTACTCTTGTAATTGTTTTGGGACTCCACAAACAGCATCCATATAAGGCAGTGAACTTGACAAGTGTTGCCTGTCTTCTGACTGCTCCACCAACCATCTCTGTCCCTCTTCTTAGACTTCCCTATTCCCTGAGACACAACAATATTAAAATAAGGTCAGTTAATACCCACACAATGTCCTCGAAGTGTTCAAGTAAAAAGAAGAACTGTATGTCTCTCACTTTAAATTAAAAGGTAGAAATCATTAAGATTAGTGAGAAGAGCATGTCAAAAACCAAGACTGGCCAAAAGCTAGGTCTATTGCACCAAATGATTAATCAAGTTGCAAATGCAAAGGAAAAGTTCTTGAAGGAAATTAAAAGTGCTACTCCAGTGAACACATGAATGATGAGAAAATAAAATAGCCTTGTTACTGATATGGAGAAAGGTTTAGCAGTCTGGATAGAAGATCAAACCAGCCACAACATTCCCTTACATCAAAGCCTAATCCAGAGTAAGACCATAACTCTTCAATTCTATGAAAACTGAGAGAAATTAGGAAGCTACAAAGAAATGTTTGAAGTTAGCACAGGTTGGTTCAGGAGGTTCAAGGAAAGAAACTGTCTCTATAACATAAAAGTGCAAGGTGAAGCTGTGGATGTAGAAGCAGCAGTAAGTCATCCAGAAGATCTAGCTGAGATAACTGATGAAGGTGGCTACAGTAACCAACAGATTTTCAATGCAGACAGACAACCTTCTGTTGGAAGAAGATGCCATCAGGGACCTCCATAGCTAGAGAAGGGAAGCCAATGCCTGACTCCAAATGTTCAAAGGACAGACTGCCTCTTTTGGTAGAAGCTAATGCAGCTGGTGACTTTAAGTTGGAGCCAATGATAAATTGCTACTCAAAAAATTATAGAGCCCTTAATAATTATGCTAAATTTACTCTGCCTGTGCTCTATAAATTAAACAGCAAAGCCTGAATGGCAGCTCAACTATTTACAGCATGGTTTACTGAACATTATAAACCCACCATTGAGACCTACTGCTCAAAAATAAGGATTCCTTTCAAAATATACTTCTCGCTGACAATGCACCTCATCACCCAAGAGTCTGATGGAGATGTACAAGGAGATTAATGCTATTTTCATGTCTGCTAACACAATATCCATTCTGCAATCCATGGGTCAAGGAATATTTTGACTTCCCTATCTTACTACCTAAGAAATACATTTTGTAAGGCTATCGGTGTTATAGATAGTGATTTTTCTGGTGATCTGGGCAAAGTAAATTGAAAATCTTCTGGAAAGGATTCACCATTCTAGATGCCATTAAGAACATCCACAATTCATGAGAGGAGGTCAAAATATCAACATTAACAGGGGTTTGGAAGAAATTGATTCCAACCCTCATGGATGACATGACAGGGTTTAAGACTGCAGTGGATAAAGTAACGGCAGATGTGGTGGAAATAACAAGAGAACTAGAATTAGAAGTGGAACCTGAAGATATGCATTGCTGTAATCTCATGATAAAATCTAAATGGATGAGTTGCTTCTTATGACCAAGCAAAGAAAGTGGTTTCTTGATATGGAATCTATTCTTGGTAAAGATATTATTATTAACATTATTTAAATGACAACAAAAATTAGAAATATTATATAAACTTAGCTAAAGCAGCTGCAAGTTTTTAGGGGATCAACTCCAATTTCAAAACATATTCCACTGTGGGTAAAATCCTTCATGAAAAGAAAAGTCAATTAATGCAAAAACCTTATTGTTGTCTTATTTTAAATAATTGCCACAGCTACCCCAATCTTCAGCAATGACCACCCTGATCAGTCAGCAGCCATCAAGATCAAGGCAAGACCTTCCACCAGAAAAAAGATTGTGACTTGCTAAAGGCTCACATGATCATTAGCACTTTTTAGTAATGCAGTGTTTTTTTTTAAATTGAGATATGTACATATTTTTTGGACACAATGCTATTGCATACTTCATAGACTACAGTATTGTATAAACGTAACTTTTCTATGCATTAGGGAACAAAAAATTTGTGTGACTCAGTTTATTGGGATATTTGCTTTATTGTGGTGGTCTGGACCTGAACCTGCAAGATCTCTGAAGTATACATGTACTACTGTTTCCTTAGGACCTATACCAGTGCTTAGTGTATATTGAACATTCAAATATTTCTTAAATATGTGACAAACATGCACCATCTTCAAATCCTTGGATTTTATTCATCTGTCTTATGAAATAAATCTACATATAAATGATGAAGTGTTTAGTTTTAGAAATAGTTTGATATTAATTATTTTAACATTCAATATTACGATTAATACATTTTCAAAATTATTGATGATAGATGAGAAGAGTATAAACATTGATCAATAATGTCAAAAAAGTATCTCCTGGTTCCTTTTCTTCTTTTCATTGTACACACATGGCACAGACAAATGATTATTTGGAACTTACATTTACAAGGAACATAGGGCAGCGAAAGGTCAAGTATACCAGCTGACTAGATTGAAAAGAAGAAATATTGATTTTTTTTCCTTATTATTCTGGCAGGGTTTTTTCCTCTTATTCTATTTTCTGTTATATATTTTTTCCCATTTGTCAGAGATAAACCATGAATCACTATGCATATTTACGAGACAATCTGATTCAAAGACTTCATGAAACGGAGAGTCACACTATTAGGTAATTAGAAACCATTTGTAATGCCACATCTGTACAAAACTAAAACATTACTCTTCAAAAGAAAATTATCTCAGCTTTCAAACAATGTATGTTTTGTATTATGTGTTATAAATACAAAATTTTCTTTAGGCCTAAGATTACTAAATTGTTAGAACAAGGCCATCTCCCACACACAAAACTTACATCATCAGTTTTCCACTCTTATAATTGTTTTCCCTAAGGACTGACAAAAAGAGTACAGAATTCTTTATCAGATGCTACAATTTCATAGTTATATTGAAGGTTCCTAATGTTATAAAAATTATGTACATATTAATTCAATTAAATATTATTTTGAGAAGATATTTTGTTATTATTTTAGATTAAATATATTGATTGAATCAAAGCAATGGGCGTAATATTTAGCAAGTGATATAAGCACCGTGAACATGTATATTTTGCAATGAAAACTCCATTATCATTTTAAGGTTGAAAAAACTTGACTGTTTATAGCAGAGAGAACTATATATATCAAGGAATTATAGATTATCCAAATACTTATCTGAATATTTCATAAAAGATGACTTTGGGAGCGCTTTTATTTGTTTGCTTTATTTGTTTGTTTTATTATTTCAGTCTTGAGTTATCTAAATAAATTTTCTAGTTCATTTTTATGGCATAAATCAGTAAATGGCAAAAATGTTTTTAGGTGCCTGCTAAGTGTAGGAATGTAGGAATCTGTGTTAGGAAAAAAAATGATTATGATATAATCACTTTTCTCTCATGATAAATTAGAGGTTGTATTTAACATGAAGTGAGAAAAAAATTACAGAGTCATAATGTTAAAATTGTACTACAAATTTTTTAAAAGTACAAGATGCTGTGAAAGTGGATAACTGTGGGTATTAGGAATGGGGACCTCTTAATATGGCCAGGAAGACCTCTCAAACATCAAAATTTGAGGTGAAGCTGGCATAATGAGAGGAAGTCAGCCATATATACATCTAGGCAAAAAGCATTCTAGGCAGGGGAACCAACAACATAAAATTCCTTGCACCACATATACTCACCAGCAAATTGGTATTAACTGATCAACACCTAGTGCACATACAGGAATAACATTTACCTGGCAACGGGCAGATGGGAGGGGGGAGAAGGGGACGGGTGTATACATACATAACGGGTGTGATGTGCACCATCTGGGGGATGGACATGCTTGAAGCTCTGACTCCAGGAGGGAGACATCATTATACATCTATTAAAATGGCTTAAAAAATAAGATGGACAATATCAATGCTGGCAATGATAAAAAGCAACTGAAACTTTCATCTTTGATGGTGGGCATGCAAATGATAGAACCACTTAAAAATATATTTTGACATTTTCTTTTATAATTGAATGTATCATTATCATTAAACAAAGCCATCACCCATTAGGTATATAGTCAAAAGAAAATAGTTATATCCAGCCAAAGACCTCCATGTATATGCTTACAACACTTTATTCTTTATCATTCAACCTCAAAACATCCTCAATGTCCATCAACTGTTTATCAAATGGATAAAAAAGTGTGCTACATAATGCGATAAAAAGGAAACAATCAACATATACATGCAACAGCATAGATAAATCTTAAAGCCGCATACTGAAGGAAAGAAGCCAGACATAAAAGTTTACATATTGTACAATTAAATTCTTACGACAGTCTGAAAATAACAAAATTACAGGGACTAAAACCAGACCAGCAGTTTCCAAAGACGGGAACTGAAGGAGGGAAATGACTAGAAAATGGCACAAAGAAACTTTTTGATATGACAGAAATGCTTTATATCTTGGTTGTGGTGCTGATTACACAACTTTATATATTTGTGAAAACTCAGAAAATGATATATTTCAAAGTCCGAAGTATGAATTTTTCTCTATATACATTATACCTTACTAAAGCTGATTTAAAATATTCTCACTCAAATTAAGAAAAATAGAAAAAAAAACATTTTATTTATCTAATTGGCAAATGTCCAAGAATTAGATAATACATCTTTGCTTGTTTGCAGTGCTTAGGGGAAGCAGTGCTCCCATACTTAGTTGGTGAGATATAAATTGACATAATAGTTATGTAGAATAATTTGTCTACAGCTATCATAACTTATATACCACTTGATCCCTCAAATCTACCCCTAGGAATTTGTACTAGAAATATAATTTTACGTATACACAACTAGTTTTGCACAATAATACTCACTGAAACATTTCTGTAAGTTTGCAACAACTTAAATGTCCAACAATAAAAGAATGGTTAAATAAATTATGGAATAGTCATACAAATGAATGCATACTATGTTGCTGTTTTAAAAATGGGTCAATTTTACAGATAGGAATGGCAATGCATTATAGAAAATAGAAAAAAAGACAAGAGCCAGATAACTGAGTATAATATATCAATGTTTATCATTCAAAGTGTATATGCATATACCTATATGAACAGAATGTCTATGGAAGTTGCACAAGCAACTATTAATAGCATTGATATATGGTAGAGGTGAACTTGACAATGAAGGGCATGTGTTACCATAGAAAACGGCATACAGATTTCTCGGAAAAGTAAAAATAGAACTACCAGGAAATACAACAACTTCACTACTGGGTATTCATCTGAAGGAAAAGAAATCTGTATCTCAAAGGGATACTTGTACTCACATATTTATTGCAGTACTATTCACAATAGCAAAGATAGAAAATTGACCTAAATGTCCATTGACAGATGGATAAAGAAAATGTGGCATATATACACAATGGAATGCTATTCAGTCATAAACAAGAATGAAATCATGTCATTGGCAGCAATATGGATGAAACTAGAGGTCATTATGTTAAGTGAAATAAGCTAGACATAGAAAGACAGATGCCACATGTTCTCTGTCATATATGGGAGCTCAAAAAGTTGATCTTGTGGAGGTAGGGAATAGAATGATGGATTACAGAGTGAGAAGGGTGTGTGAATGGGATGGGGTGATATAGAGAGTTGGTCAAGGGTACAGACACACAGCTACATGGAAAAGATAAGCTCCAATATTCAATAGCAGAGTAGTGTGACTATAGTTAGCAACATTGTATTATATATTTTAAGGTAGCTAGAAGAGAGAATTTGAAATGTTACCAACACATCAAAATGATAAATACTCAAGGTGATGGATAAGCCAAATACTTTGACTTGATCATTACACATTTTATGCATGTAACAAATAACTCATATGTACTCCATAAATATGTAAAATATTATGTATTATTAAAAAGATCAAGACCATGTGTGAACGGAAAATATATGTTTTGAGGCTTGCTTTTCAGAATTTTTTTAGTGATTTTTGTTTGTATTATTTGCAAGTACATAGACTTATATGCTAAATATTTTAAAAGTAAGAAAAAAGAAAACAAATTAAAAGTATTTAAGAACAATGGCACCTTGAGCATGTCTGGGTCTCTTTCTCTCTTTTCAACTTCCCTGGAGTAAGAATAAGAGAGTCAGGACAGGCAAAATTCAGATTCTGGATCACGAATTATTCATATCTGAGCATTCTTCTTTCTTGATGCGAGGTGAGAGCCAGCATAAAAGCAGCCAAGTGTAGGACTTGCCTTGCCTCCCTCTTGACGTGAAAATCAACCAACTAATGGGAAAAAAAACCCCACCTAAACAAACAAACAAATGAAACCAAATAATCGTGAATGCCTCATTTTACCTGCCAGTTCTATTACGAATGTAGGGAATTACAGTGTGACTGGGTGAGCGTTGCAACCTGCAGGTTTGGAATCTAGGAGTACAGATGTTCCTTCTTCATCCTTCAGGAAAGAAGTCAGGCTTTGTTGTTTATAATTTGGCTGTTGTCACCACAAGCCTTCAAGAACAAAGACTACTGTATTTTACTTTATTCTTTAATCCACACTTCTTGAGAAACAGACTGCCCTCGCTGCTGAAGAAATAAAAAGTCGTGAAACGAGAAAGAAAAATGCAAATTTAGTCTGAGTATTATGACATCAAAAGGAAGGAGACAAAATAAGAATTTAGAAGAATTGGTTCATATTAGTTTCTGTTAAAGGAGTTTTTCTGTGATATGTATTAGATCTATTAGAAGAAGCAAATAAAGTACAAAATATTTTCTAGGTCTAAGTCAAAATTTTTGAAGTAAAAATTCAATACATTTACTGAAAGGAAAGATGACCAGAAAAAAACTAGCGAAATAAATTCTATTATGTTGCAAGGAAAATTATTAAACTTCAATGAATACCAAAAAAAACCTTAAAAAATTGAATTAATAGTAAAAGCATCCCCAACCAAATTCCCTCAGCTTCAGATAGCCTAAAAGGAGCATTTTACCAAACTTTCAACATGTACTATAACCCCAATGTACTACGTACAATTAAAGAAGGCAGAAATGGAGGAAAAGGTTTTGAACTCATTTTCTTAATCTAAAATAACCATTCTCAAAAACCAGATACAGACAGTATAACTCCTATAGGACCATTTCACTTACAAAAATGTTTTGTTTTCTTTAGAAATATTTTTTGAAGTCCTAACTGGAAATAGCAGTGATGAAAATAATAACACATCATGATTAAATAGAAGGAGGATGATCTAACATCAGAAAATCTGTTGGTATAACATACTCAAGGAGGAGCTAAAACAGAACAAAATCATATGATTATCTAAAATAATCATGAAAAGAAATATGATAAAAACAGAAGTAGTTATTGTAAAAAGTTTCATTGTAGTAGAAATATAAGAAAAATTCCTTAGTTTGATAAAGCCTATTTAAAGTAAGTTACTAAAATTAAACACCATACTTTATAGAAAAATGCTAATTCATTTGGCAACAACAGAAGAATACGTGTCATCATTTCTATTTTATAAATAAAATAGTAGGAGCTCTGCCTTGTCAAATAAATAAAACAAAAAGAAATAAAAGTATGAGGTATTAAGGGAAAAAGTTAATATTTTTCAGTGGCTTGGATGAAATGAGCATCAACATAGAAGAGTCACTGTGTCAGAAAACATTAAAACTAATAAACGTTGCAGCAAGTTTGCCAGATATGACAGCAACACAAAAACCAATAATATTGCTAGAAAGTAACACACAATAAGATACATTAGCAAATACATATTTAAAAATGTACATTTTAGCATAATTACAAATAACAGCATATAATAATCATATAAAATATCAACTAAAAGTATCTAGTGATTCAGTTAAGATATAATACATAATATTTTTATAAAAATATTAAAATTATATCAAATATAAAAGCTAAATAATTTGAGAGGTAGATCATATTTATTGATAAGTCAAAATAAGCTATATATTTAACTTAAATCTCAATCAAATTTCCAGCAAAATTTTTTGAGGCACTAATACATTTATTCTAAAATACCTCAATGATCCACTTCATTTTAAATGTATACCTATTCTTAAGTTGCACAGCTACCAATATACTTTCTTTTATTATCATAAGAGGAAATTTGACATAAAGTCCTTGGGTCTAGACTCCCCCCCCCCACATTAGTAATCCTAGAATGTTCAGCAACTGCAACCTACCATCTTAGGATATATAGTAGGCAGAATAATGGCCCCTCAAGTGTGTATGTATACACCCTAATCCCTGGAACCTGTGAACATTTTACATGCAAAAGGGACTTTGCAGATGTGATTAACAGTATAGACCTTGCAACAGAAAAATTATCCTGGATTATCCAGGTGGGCCCACTATAATCACATAAATCCCTAAAATTGAAAAATATCCCTGGCTCAGTAAGAGATATGATGGAAAAAGAAAAAAATAGAGATTTTTAACATGAGAGGAACTTATATTACTGCCTTTGAAAATGAAGGGATAAGGCAATGATTCAAGGAATGTAGCAACACGTAGATGCTGGATAAGGCCCTGAGGCAATAACTAGCAAGAAAATGATGATGTTGGTCCTACAGCCCCAAGAAACTGAATGCTGCTAGCAACCCGGTTAATCTCAGAATCCTCCCATAGAGCCTCTACAGGGAAATGAAGCCTACAGACACTTTGACTTTAGCCTGGTTAGGCTTGTGTGTTGGACTTTAGGTCTTCTGACCTACTGAATTAATTGTAAGCTAATAAATTTGTTGTTCAAGCCACTAAATTTATAATAGTTTGTAATGGCAGCAATAGAAAACTAATGGAGGATACTTAGATGATAAATTTTTTTGTGTGTTTCAGGACTGTGAAAATTTTGCACATCAGTAAGATGAGAACTTTGTACATCAATTGCATTTTTTTAGAACTACGACAATTCATGTATCTTAGCTTTCTGGTAACCTAGTCAAATAAGTGACTGCTAGGTTGTATATTTAAGGATAATAATCAATTCATTTCACAGGAAACAGAAGATTAAAATTTATGCAGTTTTTATTATAAAAAGTATATTTTTAACTCATTCTTGGTGATTACACTGATGGTAGGTTAGGTAGAATATATTCAATTCCCAACAGCAATGAATGCAAAAGGGGGGAAAGGTTTTGTGATAAATAATGTTCCTTAATTATATTTCCAAAATTATTAGATTAGGGTCTGTTCTGTGTAAGTACAATGAACACTTTAATCATGCATTAATCTAATGTTAATTGTAAAGCTGCAAGAAAAAAACATGACTCATAGGGGGAAAAAAGAAAAAAGGGCAGAAGAGAAGGAAAAAATTTAAATTCAGTACTTTTCATTTTGTGCCACTGAAAACTTAAAAAGGAAGTTAATGGTTAATCAACACAAATTTAATGCCTATCATTTTAAGTCTGACTAGGCAGTTATTTTAATGACTGCCATTATCACAACATCTCTCTGTCAATATGAAATCTGTAACAAGCAATACAACTCTCTTAATGTAGTGCTTCAAAGAGTGAATGCCTATATAGATTTAAATTTCTGAGGCGATCCGTTTAAATGGTGGCTCAAGGTATTTAATAATCTGTTTCTATTTGTATTTAACATGCACTAAAAAGCACCATTCTTATAAAGGTCATTTATTTCTGGCTCCATATATTTTACTCCTTGTCAAGCTATTTATTATTCATGCCTCTGTCTGGTGCATAACTCTTTACCGCAGTTCCTACACTTAGTGCACTAAATGGTGCCTCAGTAGTCTGAAAGAGTTAATGTAGTTCCCTAAGCACCTAATTTAGTACACGAGAGTGACTTGGGTACTGATGATGAGCTAGCTCAGTATAAATTACCGAGAATCAGTCATCTTGTGAAAGTAGCGGTTAAATACACTTTAATTGAGATTCTTGTTACAAGTGGGAAGTTTTAAAAGTGCTGATGAATTAAGAATTCCATTTAGAGTCAGAGTTAATGTTTGGCTATAGGGCTAATGTCTAGGGTATATTTAAGGCACCAGGAGAGTGGATGTAGACATAAGTAAGAATAATTCATGCTTCTGATGGGTAGTTGGACTAGATGACTTTAAAGTCCTTTTAACTCTGATAGTGTAGGATTCTATGCATATTAGAAATCTAGCCCTGGAACAAATATGCATGAGCAGTCACACTATAAAATCAGAGCATAAAGAGGAAACTATAAAAATAACCAGAGTGTGGGGGAAGAAGATGGACAGTTAAAATAAGAGCCCTGCTTTGAATCGAGGATTTAAAATAACTTTGAAATGCTTTATTTTGAATGTCCCTTGACTAGTGGATTTTAGGTTTCTAGGATAAGAAATTATTTTACCAGGCAATTTTACTATCTCCTAAGATGATTATACTACTATTATCTCTTGAAACAATGTACAATGAGAAAAAGTTATGTTTCTAAATGATTTTTGATTTTGTTAATACTCATGTGCATGATGCATTGTTTATTCAGTCAGCAGACCACTCTGAGTGTGCATATAGTTTTGGAGAAATAAACTCCTGGTCCCATAGGAGTCCAGGGCCATAGATTTTGAACCACTTCTTTAAAGTATAATTTCTTAAGAATGCAAATTTCTTAAGAATTGTGATTGGTTCTTCAGGTGAAATTTAAAAGGTGGATCTGAAGTCTGTTAGGTGCCTGACATATCATGAATGTTATTAAAAAGGACACATACACACACCAATAACAAGAGAACATAGCTAATAAGATGTGTTTTTATGATCCATTTGCCAGGAACAATGTGAAGAGCTTCATATTAAACCTCACAAAATTTTAAGAATCATTATTATGATTATTTTACAGATGTAAGAAAATAAAACAGAGAAATGTTAGATAATTTGCTTAAAGATAAACAGATTTCAACCATAGTCTGTTTCTACATTCTACATTTCTAAAATTAAAAACTAATTTTATCTTCATTTTACACATGAGGATTTAGAGGCATAAAAAAGGTTAAATGACACCCTGTCAGTTTTATAGTTAGTATTAGAACCCCAAATTTGAGCTAGTCTAATTCTAAAGTCTGTTCTTTTAATTCTTTATTCATTGCTTTAAATCATCATATAGAATGCTTGATCAAATACCAAAAATATACAAAAGAGGATACCTAAAAAGCAATAAAAAGACCTGGTTTCCAAAAAAAAAAAAAAAATTCCATTTAATACCATCTGGCTGTGTGATTAAGGGCAATATAAGTACCTTATATTGGCTTGGAATTTTACAATTCTCAAGTAATTTCATATATATTATAACATTTAGTTGCAACTTTTTGAGGGTAATAGAATGGTTATTGTCTCCAATTACAAAAAACTAAACTAAATCTACTAGAGATAAAGAATCACTATTAATAAGTGGTAGATCTTCTCTGGGCGCAGGATTTATTCTCACGCAAATAAATTATCCATCGTATCTATCAGATAAATTACACATTTTGAGATCTCTAGGATTTGTAATTCTGGATTTGGGGTTGTTTGAATCGAAAATTTCTGGCAGAATGGAATTGACTATATATTCAGAGAAACCAAGTATTTCAAAAAAAAAAAAAATAAGAGGTAAAACTAATGACTCAAGAAAAGCTTTTTACTCAAGTGTCACTATCTCTTGAGAACTTGCTCTTCAATAATAAAGGTGGTGAAATAAAAAATATATGTGTGTGTGCATGTGTATGTGTGTGTATATATAAATATGGAAACATTATATACAGTTATGACAAAATTAAAATCTATATTAAAGTCTAAGCTTTCACAAGTTCATTTTGTCCCCCTCCCTGACCCTGGCTCACACACATCTGCCTTCTAAGGAAAATTACTTATTTCTATGATTCGATTTTGATGAGTTAATGGTGCAATGAGTGGAGATATGTAATTACAGAAACCAAGAGAGGCCACAAGTCTATGCCTGGAAAAAATGGAAACACCTAGAAGGAAAGGACTTAAGATGGGAAATGGCCTTTGGAATAGACGTAAGTAGGGGTGTTAGGAGAGAACAACAATGCAACAGATAGGGGGAAGATATTTGAGGTACAGGAGAGGAGGGTAAAAAAGAAAGAGATGTGAGCAACCACTTTGAGGAAAGAAGGGGAGAGGATTCATAGTCGTTTATCAGTGCTTTGGGATATCATACGCATATATATGTGAAGGTGTGAATGCAAAGTTGCAATATTTTATATCAGTTTATGCATTAACAGTTATAACATTTGATGAGTTTGAGCTTGGCTTAAACCTAACCCTAGAATATCTTCCTTTATTTGGGTTTAAAATATAAAATATAAGGTAAAAGAAGTTGTGTGAGGACTTGTTCTAATTTGTTCTGTCATCTCTGTCCACTGATCTCTTGATGCATTTGCTACCGTATCAAGAAGTAGAATTGCCATCATTTCTTTCCCCAATATACTGTGGAGATGAATAAATCTTCTCAAATGAAATTTTCAATTTCAAAGTATATTGCTTTCTGATGAGAATATTGTTCCATATTCCCATTCAGCCAAGCAATACGACTTTGTAAGGATAGTTTGTTACACAAGATGCTAACCTGATTTCTGTCTTTAGTAACAGTGAGGCAGGAATACCACTTTGTCTCCTTTGGATAAAGAAGATGTAATATCTTGTGTATAAAGAACAAATTGACCTTGTGAATACTGTAGTTAATTAAATGAGGACCATAATTGAATGCCAGTTTGCACTAAAAAATGGTCTGCCACCTTCTGAGAGTCATTTAAGAGCAATTGAGACAGTCAATGTGTAGGTGTTTATGGGCTCGACATTAGGTTATTGTAAGTGTTCTATTAGCAATTACTGCCTTTCTTATCTGCTTATAAAGAGTGTTAAGTCTTCTTGCTGGATGTTCACATTACTTAATATTATAGAAGGTGTCCTGAGCATTGATTTAAAAGTTACTTGGGATTCAAGTGACCTGTGACAACTAAGTGGTTGATTTTAGGAAGGATTCTGGAAAAATGCACACATACTACAATTTGGGGTATAAACATTTACTATTAGCAATGTTTCCTACTGGTGAAAATAGTGAACACTTATAACAAGTGTTTGTCCTAAGGAACAATTTGCCAAAAGTTTTATTCTCTAAGATGTTTGCCTATTAGTACTGAATAAGGATAAGTAATTTATATTCTTTAAGAACCCCTCTGTCTCTTCCTATAAGTGTAAACTTTAGAGTTAATTTACAGAATACAGTGTCATTTTATTTAAAGGGCATTGAATTTTTCCTTGTTGAGGTATATTTTGTCACCAACCACACCCATATTCCCAGTCATATCAAAGAAAGATAAGAAAGAAACAGTTAATAACTAGCTTCTGGAGTTAGTTGGTCTAAAAAATTGCATTAAATGTTCAACTGGGACCTGTTGGTGAGCATATTCTGCACCAAGTTCTCATATAATTATCCCTAAAATAAGCAATGAAGTGCCACTTTGGATTTTATGTCTACTCAGAAATTTGATGTTTTCCACTGTTATACAGAAAGCTTAAAGTAATGTCAAATGTATTTAAATACGATTTGTGAATTGTAGTGATGACAAAAAGTTTAAAACCTTATAACCAATTTCTATTACTTGATTTTTTACATTTCTATTACCCGTTACATTTTAATTAAAATAATCAAAGTATCATCTGGCCTGGTATATTAGTCAGATTAGGGCTAAGCCATTCTTAGCTACCAAATAAGCTCTGAGATATTAGTGGTCTAAGTTTATTTCTCCAGGGGAATTTGTTTCCAAGAGTTTTTTTTTTTTTTTTTTAAGATCCGATCTTATAGATTTGCAACGTAAAAATGTAGCTTCCAGGGTCATTCTCATGGTCTGAGCATAGAGCGGGGGCTTTCAATGCCTCAGCCGTGAAGTAAATAGAGCACTTCTGACTTTTGCTTATACTTTGCTTATATTCCATCAATTGGAACTAGCAACATTATCCTGACTAACTGTAAGACTGGAAATTTTTGTCATCTGGGTATCCAGGATTGAGAGGAGAAATGAACAATAATGAGAGTTGGTTACTGATACCACAACCAAAAGGGCATCATTCCTAATTATGAACAGACCCCAGTAAAATTTTGTATATTTTGCTTGTTGATTTTCAAGCTTGTTGGTCTTCTGAACCTTTGAGCCTACAGATTTAAGTTCTGTAGAATTGAGAAATTTGGAATTTTTTTTTTTTTTTTGGTTAACTTCTTTAGGCTACTTAGATCCTGTTAATTCCCAGTCATTGAAAGGTTGATTCAACAATTCAATCTCTAAACTTGCTTTGTTTGCTGTATCCTGGAAATAGGAGCTACGGACTGAACATTTCTGGCAGAAAATTAGCATGACATGATTTCAAATTATTATGTGTGTAAACAAAGGGAACAGATGTCTACTATCATTAACCACTAACATTTGATGAACACCTACTGGGTGCTTGTCATTTTAAGACAAAGTAGTAGAAAGTTTACAAAACACTGAGCAATATGTGTACTTTAATATACACTTTTTAGGCTAGGGTTCTTAACTTGGGTACATGAAACTTTATAGAATCCAAAAGGGCTTTGGTGAGGTGAATGAAAATTTTAAATCATATGTAAAACTCTGTTGGTATATGTCTATGTGCAATTTTTTTTTTTTTTTTTTTTTAGTATTCTCAGAAAGGTTAATGGTCCAAAAACAGTTTAGAAATGGTGATTTAGAATAAAATCTTAATTTTTCATTCAAGAGCACAAAACAATACAGATTGAAAAAGAAATGAAGTAAGAAATGGGAATGTCTTACAAATATCTTAGGTAACCAACTTTTATCCTTGGTGTTCTACTTTTTAAATAATTATTTTAAGATTAGTATGTACTCGTATCATTTTGAAGCTTGAGGTTGATATTGTCAGTTAAGGCCCTAGGATCCAAAAAAAAGTAGCCCCTCGGGGTTTTTTGTTTTGTTTTGTTTTAAACCCGGTGATAAACCACAAGCTTTTGGATTACAACTATTTATTTTGTATTTCCCCCAAGTGGCTGAATTGTATCCTCAGCATAAACTTAGCAGTATTGCAGTTATGCATGAACTTATTGAAATAAATAAAAATATATTCATAGATATTTTAAGTTGTTTTAAGAATAAAATATGTTAATAAAATTATTTTATATTCTTTTATGAATATGAAAAAGTTACATGATTTTATTAATAATTTAGGAATAAAATAGTAATATATGGAAGGACCTTTAAGACTTCCCTAGAACACTAATATCACAACATCTATGAATCTGCAATATGAAATTAGCTTTTGTGTCTTTTAAGGATCCAGAAATTGAGTAAAAAAAAAATAGTACAACTGGTAAATAGTAATGAAAAATTTTAGCACACTTTCTCTTCCAATGATTTTTCTTTTTATCAGAACCTCTATACTTAAATTCTTGCAGCTTTATCTCAGTCTAGGATTACTTTCCTTTGAAAAATTCCTACAAATCATGGAAAAGCTTCAATTTTCAGAGTTATATACTAATTTTCGTTCCCAGTGTGCTCTACTGTTTAAATCTTATATTTTTGCAAAATAAGTATGGAAGTTGGAGCTGCTTTGAATTCAAATTGACTAGTTTATGTAAGCCCTCATCAGATATAAGAGACGAAAGGACATTTTTTAGGGAACCTGGTGGAGGAATAGACATATTTGACAACAAATGCATATTATAAAAATTATTGATGGGAAAAAAGAGAAAAACAAAGTAAAAGTCTTTAATTCTTTTTATTTTTCTAATATATATTTTTTACTTTTATCACAATTATTTCTAGAAAATAAAAAATGAGAATCTTATCAAATCTAAAGATGACAACATTTAGATGTCTGTCTTTTTAAAGATGGGCTGGTCTGGTCATTATTAGAATACCTGTGTCAAGAGTCACAGCCATTTTCCCATGTTCAGAAAATGTTGTCTAGTTTTATAATTAGAAAATGATAACTGATAAAAACATTATCTTTAAGGCTTGGTTTGTTTTCATTCCAGGATATCCTGTGGTAGTTATTAACATTAAAATGCTATGCAAAATGAATCTCTCTCTCTCGCTCTCATTTTCATTTAGTGTTCTATATTGGTCACAGCATAAATCCATCCTTTTTTAAATAATAAGAATTAAATCAAGATTTATTTCTATCTAAATAAAGTACACAAATATAATTCACTGTACTCAGACTGGAAAGCTAAGATCTAGGTATATTTGATTCAATGCTCTTGGATAATTTTTTGCCTTTTGTTATAATATGTATAACAAAATATGTTATAATGTGTATCTGTAGTGTGCATATCTTCATATGCAGTAGATAAATAGGATAATATAAAAATAAAAATATGAAATTTTGTCAGCTCATTTCTGATATTTCATGAGGTTATTTGGCATTGCCCTACCAGATAATAATAACAGCTGAAAGTAAGAAACTGCACTGTGTTAAATGAAATAGCACATTAACCATACCCTCCCCTCCCCAAATACACACTCAGTTCATTTTTGTTGCTATAACAGAATACCTAAGATTTAGTGATTTATAAAGAAAAGAGCTTTGTTTTGGTTCATAGTACTGGAGACTAGGAAGTTCAATATTGGGTGGCTGCATCTGGTCAGCTTCTGGTGGACCTCGTGCTGCGTCATAACAGGGCAGAGAAGCGGAGGAGGAAGTGTGTACATGCAACAAGGCCCAAACATGAGGGGTGGCCTCACTTTATAACAACCCACTTTGTAGTCACTAATATAGACCTATAAGAGAGAGAACTCAACTCGCTCCCTTATGAATTAATCCAGTCCTGTGAGAGGGGCATTAATCTTTCTTAATGACCTAATCACCTCTTAAAGACCTTACTCCCAACACCACCACACCACGGACCAAATTTCCAACATAGGAATTTGGGGGGACACACTCAAGCCATAGCACAAATTAAACTTACCTTTTTTCTTTTACTCCAATAGTATACATATGTTGTCAACTAGTGTACACGATACTGTTTTTCACAAACCGTTTACCTTTTTAAACAAAAGTGTTTGCCAAACGGGGGCAGAGGAGGTCAAATTATCACTCTTTGCTGACGATATGATCTTATATCTAGAATACCCCAAAGATTCTGCCATAAGACTACTGGAATTGATAAACAAATTTAGCAAAGTCTCAGGTTATAAAATCAATGTACAGAAATCAATAGCATTTCTATAAGGCCAACAACAATCAAACTGAGAACCAAATCAAAGAGTCAATACCCTTCACAATAGCAACAAAGAAAATAAAGTACCTAGGAATATATTTAACTAAGGAGATAAAAGACCTCTACAGGGAGAACTATGAAACACGGAAGAAGGAAAAAGCAGAAGACATAAACAGGTGAAAAATCATGCCACGCTCATGGATCGATAGAATCAACGTTGTTAAAATGTCTATACTACCCAAAGTGATCTACAGATTCAATGCAATTCCTATTAAAATACTAACATCATTTTTCATAGATCTAGAAAAAATAATTCTATGCTTTGTATGGAACCAGAGCATACCCTGTATAGCAAAATGGATTAATAAAATGTGGTATATGTATACCGTGGAGTACTATTCAGCTATAAGAAACCATGATGATCTAGTGCCTCTTGTATTATCCTAGATCAAGCTGGAACCCATTCTAATAAGTGGACTATCCCAAGAATGGAAAGACAAGTACCACATGTACTCACCAGGAAATTGGTATTAACTGATCAACACTTAAGTGTATACATAGTAATAACATTCATTGAGTGTTGGGCAGGTGGGAGGGGGAGGAGGAGATTGGGTATATACACATGTAATGGGTGCAGTGTGCACAATCTGGGGGATGTACACACTTGAAGCTCTGACTCTGGTGGGGCAAGGGCAATATAAATAACCTAAGCATTTGTACCCCTGTAATATGCTGAAGTAAAAAAAAAAATTGAAAAAAATAAATCGACAAACAAAAAAAGTGTTTGATACAGCATCTCAGATATGAATAAGTGTGCTGCCTATGAGAATTCAAATAGTGAACAAAAGCGAAAGACTTAAGTAATGAAAAGATTTAAATAATAAAGCACTTTTGAAAGAAATGAAAAGAGAATCAAGCTTAAAGAAGCCACATTTTTATGGGATACAAGGCTACAAAAATAAATAAATTAATAACAATGAAAGCTTCCCACATCACAGTTATCATCTCCTTTAAGTGGAATTGAAAAGCATTTGCCATGGATTGAAATTAACAACTATAAAACTTAGTATAGGAGGATACCATTTTGTAGCATCTGTTCTCACTTGGCACCATGTGAGCAATGTCTTTATATAAGGAGGTAATTGGCCAAACAACAAATGTTAGATTTCTAATTTAAGCCAATGCATAAGAAAAGAAAAGCAGAGCAATGAACCACAATCATTTACCTTCAGGATCAACATGATGTCCTTTTCAACTTACCTTTTCCATTTCTAAGAACCACAACACTTTGCTATACTCAATTCCACCAAGCAAACTACAAGGCTTTTATTAAAACAAAACACCATATTTATATTAGTATTATTAATTAGAAATTTATGATGTTTAAACTGTCATGGTGTTTTCACTGCTTTGTTTATTTACTTATTTATACTATTATTTATGAGATTATGTAGGTTATGAGAGATCTGCATTTAATTATGTTTCTCACAGTTACTTGTTTTTTATAAAATTTTATAACACAGAAAAAACATATATTGTAGAAAATTAATATTTGATTTAAAAACTTCATTAGAGTTTTAAATAAAAATTGATATTCTTTTTAAAAGATAGACAAACAGCATATGAAGAAATGGTAAACATCACTAATCATCAGAGAAATGCAAATTAAAACCACAATGAGGTATCACCTTACCCCTGTCAAATGGCTATCACTAAAATGTCAAAAAAACAATAGATGGTGATGTGGATGCTGAGAGAAGGATTGCTTATCCACTGTTGGTGAGACTGTAAATTAGCACATACTGTATGGAAAATGGTATGGAGATTCCTCAAAGAAATATATGTAGACCTACTATTCAACTCAGCAATCTCACTACAGGTACCTACTCAAAGGAAAAGAAGTCATTTTACCAAAAACACATTTGCACTTGAATGTTTCTTGCAGCACAAGTCACAATCAGAAAGATGTGGAATCAATCTAAATGCCCATCAATTCATGAGTGGATTAAGTGTATGCAGACATCTCAAAAAATAAAGTTTCTCTCATTTTACAAACTATAATTGTTGGCCTTTTCCAGAGGTTAAAATTTTTGGACATTCTCAGCAGCTTCCCTGAAAAACTACTCATTGATCTCATGGCTCATGGATTAAATGATTGGTTTAAGTTGATGACTTCCATATTTGTAACACAGTCAAGAAGTGTCCTACAGACAACTCAAATTCAGTATATTTAAAACTGAACTTTTCCAGTATTTCTTAAATTATATGTCACTATCATTTGTTTACTCCATATTCCTGGCAATACCTTGATTCTTTCCATTGTCCCCATCCTTGTATTCAAATTTTAATGATTCCCTCTACCAATCAGCTTTCAAATCCATTCACCTGTTTTCATCACCTAGTCTTTTACCTGGCCTTTTAACATCTCTCTCACTTAGGTTGCTTCAATAGCACATCAAACTTGAAATAACTTTGTCTTTTCAGTATAAAACCTAGACACATACACACAACTTGGGAGCAGGAGGATTGCTTGAGCCCAGGAGTTTGAGTTTTCAATAAGCTATGATGATGCCACTGCACTCTAGTCCAAGCAACAGACTCTATGTCAAATAAATACATAAATAAAAATTAAAAAATAAACAGTGAAAATATTATCAAGAGAGACAGGACAATTTTTTTACATTTTCTTTAGATGTTTCATCTAGTGTCTCTCTGGGTACTCTGGATATTCCAGTGCATGGGTCATATATCAGAAGCAAATATGACCAAATGGAAAGAAAATGTCTCAAATCACTCCCTGATCCATGATGGGAAATGTATTATAACTCTCCTGATGTTAAAAATTTCTGAAGCTCTGACTACCAATGCTAATTCAATTGAATTGGAATGAATAAAAAATTTTCTTCTCATTAAATTTTAAAATTTCTTTAATGTCAGTTTTGGTCCAAGTATTTTCCTGAGATTTTTTTTCATTTTACTTAGTCTTACAACTTTATTGCATGTAGTTATTTAGGATATAATTTTATTAATTTTTACATAGCTGTAGGATCTGTAGACATGAAACATCTTTTCTTGCTTGATATTGTTAAGAAATATTTTCTCTCTTTATTTTTTAATTATTCATAGATTTTTTGGTGGGAATGCACTATATCTACAGATCAATGTGGAAAAAAATAAAGTATGATATCAAATCTATCAATCCAGGAACATGGTTTATTCCTTCACTCACTTGAGTGTTCTTTAATTTCTTTCATTAATGTTAGATGGCTTGCATGTCTTACATTAGATTATTTGTAAGGTTTTTATGTTCTCAGTGATTTAAATAGCATTATTTCTTAACAGTTCATTTTCCTATTTTGGTTACTAGTACTTATATAGACTGTTAATTTTTGTACAAGGACCTGGTTGAATCACTTATTAATAATTCTAATAGTTCATCTAATTTTGGGGGGGATTTTCACCATACACAATTATTTGCCTATGAATAATAGCAGCTATTTTCTTTCCACCTTTTATAGTTACCATTCTGTTGTCTCTGGCTGGACCTTGTTTCTTTTAACAAATTATCTGTCAGTCTTAATGAGGCACCTTGAAAATAAGTGCTATTTTTTATTTCTCTTGAGTTTATTCTTTGTATAAATCCTATTTGGTGTTTCTAGTACTTAGTGAATTTGTGGTTTGATGTCTTAATTTCTGGATGATTTTTGGCCAGTATCTTACTAAATGTTCCTTTATACCATCTATTTCCTTTTCTGAGGCTTAAAGTAGCACATTTCAATCTTTTCACCTTATTCCATATTAGCAATGTCATCTCTTCTATATTTTCTTTTTGTGTTTAAGCTAGATTATTTCATTTTTACTTACCTTTAGTTCTCTAACTATTGAATTCTCCTCAGCTAATTTAATGTTATTTACTCATCTACTGAATTCTTTGCTTTATTATAGTTTTCAGTTGTAGAATTTTACTTGATTTTCTAAAGTTTTAAATTAACTGCTAAAATCCTTTATATTATCATTTAATTTCTTGAATATCATAATTTCAATAATTTAAAATATCTTTCTGATAATGGCAATACTTGGATTGTTTTGTAGTTTGGTTTCTGTTTTCTTTCATTTTTTGTGTGATATGGTTTCATTTTCCAGTATACCTATAAATTATGAAAAATGCTGGACATTTCTTATGAAAATGACTATTAGAAGTAATATAAGTGCTGGATGATATTATCTTTCCACAAAAAGAATTTAATTTTTTTTTGCATCCAGCAATTAGGGTAGCTATCGCTTACACAAGTCAGGGATTGAGTCAATTCATAAGTAGTTTAAATATTGTTGATAGCTGTGCTATTCGATTCACCCTTAGTCAGAAGCCTTAGGCCTCAATGTAACACATTTGAAAGCTTCTTTCCCCATCAATCCTCCCTAGAAATTTAAGAAGACTGAAAGCTCTGCTTAGTCCCACAGGCAACTCCTCATGCTCATCCTTTTACACCTCCTGTGTACTGCAACTTTAGAATCAGAAGATGTCTCAAGAAGAGTCTTGAATCAGGTTCACGTTTCTGTATTTCTCTTCCAGTATTTGGCCCTTCAAACTTCCCCTGAAATGGTAATATTTCACTTATAAGTTATACATTTTTTTAAGGAAAAGAGATGGACTGAAGGATAATTCAGTATTAGTGGAACAGAAAACACAGGCCTAGGTCTCAGAATCCATGATGTCACTAAAAAATGTTTTGCTTTGGAAACTATTAGTGATCTTTAACCTAAACAGAAAATAGATTTCAACAAACCTCAATGCAAAGGGGAATGTAAAAACACTTCTTCTTATGGGAAGAAAAAGCAGAGTATAGAGAAGTTATTCATCTCAATGTAAGCTAATATAATAAAAATTATTGAAAGGTCAGTGGCTGGATTAAATTCTACTGGCTAGATGGGCCTGTCTCATTCCATTCTAATGAAACATTGTTCATTTTAAATCTACTTAATATCAACAACAAAAAATAATAGATTTCACTAAATAATTTTAGCTTAAAATTTATTCAATAATTTTAAGAGTATAATTATGTTTTAATAACAATTGCAGCAATGTATAATTTGTTTTTGTATAGAGACCATTATAATCAAAATATAACTGAAAGTCATCAAAATTTTCAGTAAGTTATTTTCCATGTTTCATATTTTTTATGTCCTTTCCTGTATGTATATTTTATATATTTCAGTCCTAGAAGAAATATAATACTGTATTTTTAATTGATATAATGTATATTTTCCAATATTGCTATGTGATCTTCATATGCTAAGTTGTTATTACTATGAAGTATGATATTGGCGTTAATCCATAATTTCCAAAACAATTCTGTTATTTTTTATACTTAAATTTTTTATATTGTTATTATGAATAAAATTTAAAAGAACTTATTAATTCTCATAATTTTATCTTTGGTTTTATCCTTTGGCAAAATGTATAATTACCATTATGTACATTTCTATGAGGAGGATGAATTAATAGTCTAAGGACATTCCATTTTTATATGGATTTTTAGATATAATATCTAAGTTACTGCCATAACTGAAATTTGAATGTCTTAATTTCACTATGATCTGGTAGCACTAGGCATTATGGTTAATTTTGTTAATTTAGTGTAATGTAATTACTGCCATGGTTTAATGGCATTTTTTAGATAATTACTGATTTCTAAAATGTATTTTAGAAAGCTAGATAATAGTCAAACCTTTAGCAATATCCACTGAAATCAACTGCCAGATCAGTTACCAATTGAATCCTCAATGTAAATATTGGGAATTAGAATTGACAGCAAGATAAAAGCTGCTGACTGGATGATAATTATGTTAGTACTCTTCCATTTTACATGCACAATATTAAGTAAATGCTGCAAAATTTATTCCTAATTTTACATAATCTCATTTTTGATCACTTTGAATACAAGTTTTTGATAAAAAATATTTAGAAAGAACAATAAGGACATAAAAGCTCAGAAAATGTAAGAGAAATAGTTATCAAGGTAGAAATTTTAAAGAATTTAAAGATTGATGAGAAAAATTACTCAAACAATTTTAATGTTATTCCTATAATTGCACTCATCACATATGTATATCTCTATAGAAGACCGAGCTATTAGTATTTTGAATAATATTTTATTTGTCTTTTATTGTCCTTAAATATGTGATTTTTTAAAAGCCAACTATGTCTTTATTTTTTAAAATTTTAAACTTATGTAATTTTTAAAAGGTAATATATTTATAAATTTCTAAAAGCTCAAAGAATAAAAGTGCATAAAGCAAAAAGCCTCTCTTTCATCTTTGATTCTCAATGATAATGCTCAGCATCTCTCACACTATTATTAGTTTCTTGTATAAAATTTCTAAAGATTTTTGTGATAAACAATTATATCTATCACTTTTGCTAAAATATAAAACTATAATTTAATGAAAAGTATCTGTTTTTCTTTTAATAGGAAGACATTTGTAAAATAAATTAAACATAATTATTTTCAAAAGTTTTAGGTTGAAGACAATCTAAGAAAATATAAGTCAATGGGTTTTAATTGCTGACTGTATCTATAAATTAAGACATAATTATCATTTTTAATTATTAAAACTCAACTAATGGTTTAACAATAGGATATTTATCTTGCCTATCAAGAAATCTGACATAGGGAACCTCTAATGCTGTTTTATGAAAGGTTCCATAATACCCTCAGACGTCTAGATTCTTTCTTTTTTTTTTTTTTTTTTGAGACAGTGTCTCACTCTATTGCCCGGGCTGCAGAGTGCCGTGGCGTCAGCCTAGCTCACAGCAACCTAAAACTCCTGGGCTCAAGCGATCCTTCTGCCTCAGCCTCCCGAGTAGCTGGGACTACAGGCATGTGCCACCATGCCCGGCTAATTTTTTTTTTTTTACATATATTTTTAGTTGTCCAATTAATTTCTTTCTATTTGTAGTAGAGACGGGGTCTCGC
>CAUYRT010080740.1:0-53649 GCA_963574885.1 Lepilemur ruficaudatus
GCCTTTGACTTCTCTTCTTGATCCTCTCTAGTGCACCAAGTTCAGGAAGGAGGCCTATGTCTTTGTTCACCTACATCCTTGGGGTCCTCTTTTTGGGTTTCATGGCAGCATGACGGGCAGGGCTTGGCGTTACTAGGCTGGGTGCAGGTAGAAGTGGTAAACATGTGGCTGACACCCTTAAATGGAGGTTATTAAATTTGAAAGTTGATACACGAAGACTGAGAAAATAGCCAGAGGTCTCTTACAGTTTCTTCCTCCTCTGCCCGAAACCTGCCAGGGGAATCTCATCTCACACTGCTCTTCAGTTGGTGGATCCTCTTAACTGACCTGAAACATCTCTAGGTATTCTGCTGCCAGAGCCACGGTGGCAATCAGAGTACCGGTTAGTGGTTGACAGCATAAGCTATGACATTAAATTAATTTACTTTAGTAGGGAAGACCTGGGTTTGCCATTTACTAGCTGTGGTGATTTGAGCAAACTATCTAATCTCTTGAAGGCTAAAGCTCCTAATTTGGCAAATGGGTATTCTTTAAGATGTATATCTCAGTCAGGTAATTAACCCTGGCTGTGGTGATAATGATGATGATGATGATGCCTCTCAGTTTCTTAACCCAACACTGTTCATTTTTTACTGGTGTAGTTCAGTCAGCTCTGTGCCAGGCAAAACTCAGAGGTCCAGGCTGTACCTAGTAAATGGTTCTGATTTGCAGCCCTTTATTGGATCCTCTGCATATGCCCCGAAAAAGAAGAAAACAAGACAGAAGAGAACCTTGTGGAAGATTTTCAGAGGCCAGGAATCTGTTTAAATCCAATTGACCACAACCAATTAGGTTCAGTGGGGCTGGAGAACATGCCCAGGAAGTGGAGGGGAAGTACATAGATTGCAAGCACTGTCACTATCTGCCCTAGTCACAGGAAGGCATTTCATCTGGCCATTGCCTGAGATTTGTGGAACTGGGCATGGAGGGTCTTGAACACTCAACACCAGGGTATGAACCAATGGGCCAAGGTCTATAGTGGAGATAAGGAGGAAACTTCTTCGTAGATGGGGAACGGCAATGGATGAATAAAGCCATTTTAGTGAACACGCTCACCATCGCCCTCTGCTTCCCTGGATAAATTAGGACAGGGACCCCTGCTCAGTCCAATCCTAACTAACGTGATGTGAAGCCCAGATGTCTTTGTAAATCCACTTTTTCAAACACTTCGGAGATCCCTGTAAGCTGAGATAGTCAGGATAGGCTTCAAAGCAAGCAAAGAACTTGACCTAAGTTTTCAAGTAGGCAAAGAACTAGACAATTGATACAAGGATAAAAAGTTTATATGGTGTTATATGTAATTGCCCCATAATTACCAAGGAAGACAATGAAATTTAAAGAAAAGAGGGTCATTAAAAATGTTGGTCATAGGATGAAAATAGTATTGATGTAAACAGAAAATTTCTTCTATTCAAAGCAATTTAAAAATTGGATAGACAAATTATTTTTTTAAATGATAGCCCTTTCAGCCACGAAGTCCGAACTTTATTTTACAAGCTTAATGTTTGCAGGTATCAGAAGAGTTGGCACATGTAAAATTGCCTAAGAGCATCCCTGGTCTGCTTTCAGAACTCTCTAAGAGTCTCATGATGCAGGTGCTTTCAGTGTTAACTGAACAAAGAAAAGGGAGGAAAGTAAATAGTGTGAAAAAACTAGACCTAGAGGAAAAGAAATACTTAGTAGCAATCAGTAGCTCTTCCATGTTTTCTTCTTGGGTATAGAAGAAAGTAAAAGGCTTTACCACCAAGTTTAGATAAAGTCTGATAGTCTGAAAACTTTTCATGCTGAAGCGTCAGTGTTCTGTTCCCTAAGGATGTTCTATGCATGTTATAAAAAGAAAATAGAACAGAATTACAGTTCATGCACCTACAGATCTTCATCATTCAAGTGACTCCTTTTCAATTATTAGAGGTTCTGCAGATGAACGAAAGTGTAATTCTGTTAAGTAGCACCTGATAACAGGAAAAAATATGTAGGAGCTGATATGTACATATTACCTAGTTGTTACACTTATTATATTTTACTTCAATTAGTTTTTCCTTTATGTTAAAACATGATTATAGGCAATGGAATTTAATTAACTTTTATAGGTCTATTCTAACAAATAATGTATCCTATTTTTAATGTGTTTCTGAGAGCAGAGGCATTTACCTTTTCCTGTGATGTAAGTTATCAATAAGTAAAACAACTTATTTTCTCTGAAACCATTTATTCCTCCTGAAATTTCTAATTCTTATAATGTTTTCTCCTCTGTTGGTTATTTATCTTTTGTTTCGCAGCCCCACAGCCTGACCTTATGTATTTTGCTGTGTATTTCTGAGGCTGGAAGCCTACAAACTACATTTCCCAGACACCCTTGCCACAGCCGGGCTCTTGTTGCTTTCTACCAGTTGGAGGATCTGTTGGAAGATTAAAAAATGAGAGAAGAGACAGAAACAGAGTTTTTGTTTCTTTGCTTCTGATTTTAACAGCATGGCTGTTGCTGGGGGTTTCTGGTGATATGGGGATTGCGGGGGAAGGGGAACTTCCTCCTCTAGAGCGCCAGGGTGGGCAGCCTCTCATGCATAGTTCTGGTTACAGCCTAGGCAGCACCTCATTGGCAGTTTTAGCAGCAGCTGGTTTAGGCTCCTGGGCCCAGTCCAAGGGAAGCAGAAGCTCCCCTTTTTACCTATTAGTTTAGGTTCAAAACCTTGAGGTCATTCCTAATCATTCTCCCTCTAGGTTACAATTTGTCAATGATCTTTTTCTTCATAATATGACTCACGTACATATATTCTTTCTTTTCCGTTCTAATTTATCATCCCCTGGCTCTCTCCCCAGTAGTTTCGTAGTTGGAGGGAGCTGGGTTTAAATTTGAGTTCTTTCAATTACTTGCTAATCATAATACATAGGTGGTCTTAAGCATGTTATTTAACCTCTTCAAGACTCAATTTCATCATCTATGTTAATAGCAAAGAAAAATGGCTAACAGTTATTGAGCATCTACAACAGATGTGGGGTTTGGCACAACACTCTACATGCCTTCTTTATCTTAATACTTACAGCAATCCCATGAGGTGGGTGTTATTGTTCTTCTCATTTTTACAACCGAGAAAACTGAGTTTAGAAGAGTTAAGTAATTTGCTTAAGGTCTCACTGCTAGTAAATGGAGGAGATGGGAGTTGAACCCAAGTGTCTCTGACTTCAAAGATCATTCCTTAAGCCTATTTAAGGGAGAATCATAACATAGATATTGCAAGGTTATTGTGACAATTAAATGAAATATATAAAGCACTTATCATAGGTCCAGCACATAACAAGCCTTCAATGAATGGTAGGTATTGTATCTGAAAAGTGCTAAAAAAATTCTTTATAACATATAATATCACACGTGTTCATCGATACCTCAAACATATTCTGCTTTGGTCATTTGAACCCAAATAATTGCATGTTTATTCCCATATAAACATATAACAGAGTTAATGAGAAAACAGGATTTACTTTAAAGTCATTTTTACTGGAATATATAAGTTCTGTAGACAGACTCACACTAGCATTAAATACACCCTTATATTTCCTTACATATTAATGTTTTCATGCTCAAATATATTCTTTTCTCTTTGCATAAGTACCGTCATAGTTGACACTTAACAAAACTTAGACTTGAATCTTTAATGTGAGAATTTGACATGGAAAGAATAATCGAGACAAATGGAAATGCTGAGCGCTGGGAGCAGGAGATACCAAGGGAGGTCAGAGCGCAGTCCAGTTGAAAACAAAGGGGGGACATCTCAAAGGCAGATTTTATCCAAGTTTAGGGTTGGTTAGAACATATATCTAGACAATTCTCTGTTTCAAAATATAGTCAGTATATCTTTTCAGGTTGTTTAGCTTTGTTCTTTGCTGGAATACTAGAATCATTTGTTTTAATAAGAATATTTTATACCCAGAGGTCAAAAATTAATAACCAGCAACCCCAAAAATCTTCTTGATATCTTCTGTTACCAATTTTTAGAACTTTTGGACATCACTTTCTACTTGAAGGATTCTGTTAACTTTTAAAGCAACTTCTCTCCCCTTTCCTGCCATCAATGGATAATTAGAATTAGTTCCTTAAAAGCCAACGTGATGTAGTAAAAGGAGTAGTGGACAGGTGTCAGGAGACCAGGAGTCTGATGATGACTCCAATGCTAAATACCTCTGTGAACTTTCTGAAGTTACAATAACAACCACAGTTTCATCCTGTGCAGAAATTTCAAATACTAATTAAGAATAATTTTTATTGATTTATTATAATGAATTTAAGCAACCTGAAACCTAAATTTGGCTGCCTTCCAAAATGCTACCTCCGGAAAGCCTAATCTTAACAATTTTGCAGAACACTCGGTTGACCAAACAGTCTCTGAGCAACTACAGTGTGATGTGTATTTGCCTAATGTTCTGTAAGATACAGAATCCAGTACCAACACTCAGGGATTTTACAGTCTAGTTGGTGAGACAAGACACGTGTGCCAAAAGGAAGATGCAAGTACATGGCAGAATAGGATATGAATCAATACCAAAAGTGCTAAGCAGATAATACTTTGGAGAATGATTGTTGAAAAAGAAAAGAGCATGAACCATTTGAAGGAGAGTCCAAAAGCAAATTTGAGCGAAGAGGAGTGTGTGATAGAAGGGCAAGCAGATGAGCCAGAAAATAGTTTGGCCAGTAGTGAAAACCCTCGAATGCCGGTATAAGGAAACTTGGCTTCATTCACTATGCAATGGGGAATCACTGTTAGGTCTCATGCAAGAAAATGATAATTTCAAAACAATCATACAGGATTTCAAAGTTGTGTTATTAGTCACAAGACATAGATGTTTCCTACATCTGAATGAACTGCTGATCCTTCAGAATTTTGGTCTTTATCTCATTTAAATTGGATGAGCTGGAGAGGGTCTTATAATCCAGAAGAGCTTTATTTCAAACATACAAGTCACACTTAACAGACATTCCTTTAAGTGACTTTTGCTTCAATTAAGATACTTTCAACTTAATGTGAATAAAGATCAAAACTAGCAGCCAGTGGCAAAGTAAAGGCATCAAAGACTTGCAGTATCTAGAGCTTAATCTTTCTTCTCATTTATTTTTTTAACTAGATTCATTCATAAGGGGGCTTTGAGCCCTCCCACACCTCTATACATATGTTGCTTATTCATCTCTGCAATCTTACAGTAAAGTTAAAACTTTTTCTTTGCAAGAAGACAGTTGATTATATTTTAAGGGATGATCATCCCAACCACTTGGGTGGCTGATGGACATTAGTATTTAAAGGGACCAAACAAAAAGCTTCCAGTATTTGCCTCCAACAAATACTGGAAGGTTGGAGAAAGAAGAAATCTCTATTAGCATGAAACTTTGCTGTTTTCTCTACTGAATTAACTCCAACCATTTTCAAGAAAGAACATTTCAATACATTTTTCTGACAGGTAGGAAATTAACTACATACCAGAAGCTATTGAATTCAACTTTAACAGTATCAATAAACATTTCTGATTAAATTATGAAATTGATTTTATAATTTTGACCATTATGTTTTTACATCAATATCATCATATGACAGTAAATGTAGTTACTGCTTCCTTATTGATCTCAGACATGGCACTCTAAAGTACTCATTTGACTATATTACAAAATCAAACTTGATTTCCTGTAGTATTGCTGTAACTTCAGGTCATAATCTAGTCTGAAGAATCAAAATAGATGAATTATTCAGTTATTAAAAGATATATTTTTCCTTGGAGGAAAAGGAACACTTTGGTCAAGCCATCCTTAATGGTTGTATTATAGGATATTTCTCCATGTGGGATTACTTTGTGTAGGTCTCACATAAATATACCATCACCTTCCAGCTTGTGTGTTATCAATCATGTTTCTGGTGAATAACGTAAACACCATTTGAAGAGAAAGAAATATTTATCCTTTATATATAGGAATTCAACAAAAATGCAATGTTTCTGTGACTTTAAAACCTACGTCTTGGTCTCACCAGTCCAGCCCATCAAAATAATACTAATATATTGAGCCATTGCATTTCCCAGGAGAGCAACATGTCTTATATGTCTATAGATAAATTTTAAAAACAGCCCAAAAGATGAAACAGTGAGTGTCTAGCAGAGCTAATACAAAACTATGAATGCTCACCCTAGATAGAGGTCTAGTATCTCTGGGGTAGGTTCAAAGAAAGACATTTCATGCTTGTCAAAACCTTTTCACAAAAGGATTGATTTTCAAGTATTTTCAATTCATAGAATATAGAGACATGCGAGACTCTCCCAAATTGTCTAGTCTACCACCCCATTAGGTAGATAAGGAGAGCAAGGCCTAGTATCATTAAGGAATTCATTGATGGAGACATATCTGGTTCATAATAGTACTAGGACTAGACTCCAAGTTTCTTGTCTCCCAGCCCAAGTCCTTCTTTTCATTTCAGGTGTACCCTAGTTATAATTTTTGAAATAGCCTATGAGGTGAGAGTTAAAACATTAAACCCAAGGCAAATTACATCCACCCTAGAACAAAACATTTTAGTCCATACTAGAGAAGTTCTAAAGCTGAAATTTTTAAAAATTTTTTTTCTTATTTTTGGTCAGCTCCCTACTTCCATGGAAATGGAAATCTTGTACAAGGACTACTGAAAACAAAAAATAAATCTTTCATACATTTCAAGGCTCAAGTTACCAAAAAAGATAAATACGCCTTTTCTATGAGACCCTGTACGTCTCTACAACAGCTTTGAGTTTGGAGGGTCAGATAACAACCACTCCCTCTTATTTCTCTTCATTCTTGCATTTGCATTTGCTAAACATACCTTCTTGAAGAGGGTTCTGTTATATAGCCAACATTTAAAACCAATGAAAAGAAAAACGTCAAATAGTAGACTTTTAATAACCAGAGCTGCAGAATATTCGAGGTAGAAACAACCAATAAAGTTCATCTCATCCAGCCTTCCACAAAGCGAGAATGTCCTGTGAATCATCCCAGAAGATGCCTCCTGATCTGTCTCAGCTCTGGAGCTAGGGGACCTTCTCTTTTCTAAATAGATCATTTATGAATACTAGTGAACACTGAAAGTTTTTCCTTATAAAATGCTAAAATTGATTTACTGATTGATTTAATGCCTCCAGAAAAAAAAAAGCACATGAAAACTGTCACTTTAATAAAAGTGAGTCTAGCCCTAATTTTTTTTTCTTTATTGAAATATAATTTACATATCATGCCTTTACTCCATTTTAAGTGTAAAATTAAATGGTTATTAGTAAATTTACCAAGTTGTACAGCTATTCACATAAATCAGTTTTAGAGGATTTCCTTTTCCCTATTGAGACCCCTAATTCTCATCCCCAAATACATTTCAAGCATGCCCCTCCCCTCCACAGTGCTCACCACATCCCTCAGATGTGGGTCTACCCCCCATCCCCTGAATCCCTGGTGAACACCACCACCATTTGAGCACCATAGTGTTAATCAGTCAATACCAATTTGATGGCGAGTACATGTGGGGCCCATTCTTCCAGTCTTGTGTCACCTCACTTTGAATCATGGGCTCAAACTTAATCCAGGATAATATAAGTGGTGCTAGCTCACTGTCATTTCTTAAAATTGAGTAATATTCCATTGTAAACATATACCAAATTTTAACAATCCACTCATGAATTGACGGGCACTTGGGTTGTTTCCATGACCTTGCAATAGTGAATTGTGCTGCCATAAACATTCGGGTGCAGATGTCTTTATAACAGAATGTCTTATGCTTTTTTGGGTAGATGCCTAATAATGCTATTGCTGGATTGAATGGTAATTCTACTTTTAGCTCTTTGAGGAATCTCCAAATTCTTTTCCACAGAGGTTGCACTAATTTGCAGTCCCACCAGCAGTGTAAGAGTGTTCCTGTCTCTCCACATCCTCGCCAGCATTTGTTGTTTTGGGATTTTTGACAGAGGCCAGTCTCACTGGGGTTAGGTGGAATCTCATTGTGGTTTTGATTTGCATTTCTCTAATGATTAGAGATGTTGAACCTTTTTTTGTATGTTTGCTGGCCATTATTCTGTCTTCTTTGGAAAAGTTTCTGTTCATCTCCTTTGCCCATTTATAAATGGGGTTGTTTAATTTTTTTTTTTTTTTAATTTTACTGGTGTGGATGTTGGATTTCTACAGAGCAAGAGACTTGGAAAGGGCACGGTGGTGGCAGGGCACAGCAGCACCTGTTGCTCCAAGCTAATTATAGGCACTATCCTAACTAGGATGATTCAGATTTGGGGCTTTACCAAGGACCATTTATCAAATAAATAGGCTCTTGAGATAGAAAGGTTAATTCAATAATTTATTTGTTAGGCAACTTTACAGGGTGTCCTCTGTGTCCAGCATTCTACAAGACCCTCAGTTATAACATGAATGTAATCCCTCCTCTGCAGAGCTCACAAGTCAGTGGGAGAAACAGACACGTAGACCCACAAATAAGACTTCAGTGAGTAGATAAGTACAGAGAGAAGTTTCAGTGATCACAGGAAAGTGCCTGGTCTCTACCAAGAGTTTCATCTTTCTTTGCTTCTCTTGCCTGGATTACTGCGACTGGCCTTCTAGCTGTTGTTACCAATTCAACTCTACTCCACTCAAATTCACTTTCCACACTTGTTTTTAATGATCTTTCTGAAATGCTAACCTGATGATGCCATTCCCTCGCCCTCAGGTAAAAGTGCATGTTCCTTGGCTTGACATACAAAGCCGCTTGTAAGACAGTCCCTACCCTCCTCCAGCCACTTCCTTTAGTACCAGCCCCAGCTTATATCCCCTCCTCCAGCCACATTAACCTCCTGGTGGATGCCAAGATACTCAGGGTCTGCTGTCTTCATCCACATGGCTCTCTTCACTGAGGCTGGCAGTCCTGCCTTGTATTCTTCATGGAACAAATTCTGGGTGAAGCCTCAGATTTCAGCTCAAGTCTTACCATTTCAGGAAGCCATCCTGACCCTCCGAGTGTGGGGCCAGCATTTCTCTTCTGGGTTCCAGAGCACTCTGCATTCACTTTAATAATAGATTGTAGGCTGTTGAAATCCTATAGCTGTTATGATTCATACCACTTAGGTAACCAGTTTTGTGATCACCTCATCCAAAGAGAGTGAAAGAGAGAAGGAGAGAAGGAGGAGGAGAAAGAAAAGAGGGAGGGAGGAAGAAATGAAGGAATGGAGAGAGAAAGGGAAGGAAGAAGAATACCTATTTCATAGGTTATTATTAAGGAGTAAAGGAAAACTTTTATGTAGATAAAATCATTATTTAACTTTATATTTCCATAGATGTCAACATAGCTTGAGTGTTGATAATTATTTAACTGATAAATATTTAATAGATAAATGAATGTCAGTGGTTTGAGTGGTCCCAAGGAGTATTTACAGTGTCCCCAGATTATATTCCGAGTCCTGCCTGCTCAGACATCCTTTCAGAAACTTAGCGCTATGAAAACTCCAGTTTGGCTATAGGTGAAAGACATTCAGCATGGGTTTCTTTGGATCTAAAGTAGCTCTAGTGCTGACAGAGGGAAGGTTTGGCCCCTCAGATATCATGGGTAGCTCAACCTCATTCTTTAGTTGTTACTATATTGAGGTTCATTCAAGGATAGGAAGTGGTGGACAGATTTTCATGGAGCAGTTTCTACAACAGCAACATCCACAGGTGAGATGAAGATGTTTATTCTTAACTTTCTACAGAAGATAAGTCATATTCTTATAAAAGTAAACATTGGTATTATCCCTGTACTCAGGGTACAACCCTGTACTTGAGTACAACTTAGAAAGCAACAGGGCTTTTTATTTCCTTTCCTCCTTAACTGTTTTTTAACTTTTGTTGTCTTAAAACTTTTAAATAAACTGCTTATTTAATTTTCACAACCAATTTTTCTTCAGTAGTGAAACTTGAGCTTTGCAGGTTAAAATGGCACAATGGGCCAAATACCCTTTCTTCTTGTGTTTAGGATGCTCCCATGGTGAGGGGGAATAAGCACTATGAGCAAGAGGACATCGAAAACTTATTCTGAAAGGGAAGTAAATATTACTCAGCACAGAATTTCCTCATGCAAATTTACAAGATCTAAAATGAAACATTAAGAATTTCCTTTTACAACCTACAGAATAGGAGGAAATATTTGCAAACTATACATCCAGCAAAGGGCTAATATTCAGAATCTACAAAGAACTTAAACAAATCAGCAAGAAAAAAAAAAATAACCGTGTTAAAAAGTGTGCAAGAGACAACAAGAACAGAGTTTTTCAAAAGAGGGTATACAAATGGTCAACAGACATATCAAAAAAATGCTCAGCTTCACTAATCATCAGGGAAATGCAAATTAAAACCACAATGAGATATCACCTTACCCCTATCAGAATGGCCATTATTAAAAAAATTTTTAAAAAGTAGGTGTTGGCATGGATGTGGTAAAAAAGGAATACATATACACTGGTGGTAGGACTGTAAATTAGTACAACCTCTATGGAAAACAGTATGGAGATTTCTTGAAGAACTAAAAATAGACCTGCCATCAGATCCAGCAGTCCTGCTACTGGGTATGTACCCAAGAGAAAAGAAGTCATTATATCAAAAAGGCACCTGTACCCAAATGTTTGTCACAGTACAATTCACAATTGCAAAGATATGGAATCAGCCTAAGTTCCCATCAATTGATGAGTGGATAATGAAAATATAATACACACACACACACACACACACACACACACACACACACACACCATGGAGTACTACTCAGCCATAAAAAAGAATGAAATAATCTTATTTGCAGTAACTTGGATGGAACTGGAGAACATTATCCTAAGTGAAGTATCTCAGGAATAGAAAAACAAACACCACAGGTTCTCACTAATAAATGGGAGCTAAACAAGGGGTACACAGGGTCATAAAGTGGTATAAGGACATTCAAAACTAAGAAGCGGGGAGGTTGAGAAAGGGGGTGAGGAATAAAAACTTACCTCTCAGGTACAATGTACACTATTCTGCTGATGGACACACTAAAAGCCCTGACTTAAGCATTATACAATTCATCCATGTAACAAGAACACTTGTACCCCCTAATATGTTGAAACAAAAATTATTTTAAAAATCACATAGTAGAGAAAAAAGAATTTCCTATTATTACTTAGCTTATACTTGGTTCATGATGTGTAGATTTATCATAACTCTTGGAACAGGAATTAGGAAGGAAGTGATTGAAAACAAGGTTTGGCACACATCTCTGTAAGGGGCCTGAGAGTCAATATTTTAGGCTTTGCAGGCCATATGATCTTTATTGCAACTACTGTATGCAACTCTGACATTATAGCAGGAAAGCAGCCACAGACAATATGAAAACAAATGAGTGCAATTGTGTTTCAATAAAACTTTATTTATGGGCACAGAAATTTGAGTTTCATGTAATTGTCCTATGTCATAAAACATTCTTCTTCTTTTGATTTTTTTTCCTGAACTATTGAAAACGATTGCTAGTCAGCTGGATTTGGGCCGTGGGGCTATAATTTATCCATCTTTTCTCTAGAATATACAACAATATACCTCTGGGTCAATAGATAAAAGCCAAGCTTTTCTGAAGGTAAGATAAAGGAGGAGGATCAGACTGCTTCTTCCTAGGACTATGGGGTACCCGTGGGAAAGCTTGCAAGGGCACTCTAGGTAATACTCTGCCCATTCCCAGGAAAGGGATAAAGATGATTCAAACTTTGTGCGTGCCTGTTGTATTTTGTACTTTTTATATGTTGACTCATTTGATCCTCACAATGGCCAGATGAGGGCATTTGTTTTCTATTTTCCTCTGTTTTACAGAAACATAAACAGAGGCCCAGAAAGGTTGCATAACTTGCCCAAGGTCACATACCATGAGCAGCAGGCACAGGATTTTCACTCGGTCTGCCTGATTGCAGAGTCCATCCCTTTTCCACTCTACTGTCCATAGCATAATGCTCCTAAATGCTACTATGTTTGAAATTCATCACTTATACCAGCAAGCTGATGGATGGTGTGGATTCACGGACACTGGCATTTAAAGCTTTCCATGGTTGTGAGGTTCTATGGTGTAATGGTTAGCACTCTGGACTCCAAATCAAAAGCCTTCCATGGCATCCCCGTTCAATCGTGTTGTCCAACTTTCTCTCCCATCATTCCCTCACACTAACTCTGAATCCACAAGATGTCCTGCCTCTGTGTGCTTGCCCCGGCCACATCCTCAGCCTGGCCTCCCAAGCCAGTTCAGATGCCATCGGTACTATGAGGCTTGCCTTGATTTCCTTTCCTCAGAACCTGAAAGTGGTCCTGTTATTAAGTGACTGCCCAAAATTCCTTGTACCTCCCTGCTGGCCTCAACATTATAGTCATTGATATGTAGGCTTATTCACCTATTAGTTCATTAAGGACAGAAAAAGTATCCTATGAATCTTTGAATCTTCATATAGATTGTATGGGTTGAGTGCTTGATACATTTGTTGAAATAATTAACAATGAAAATCTTTATTTTAGGAAACATGAAAAAAAGCATTATTATCCTCAGTAAAATACAATGTAGATCCTTTAAGATGGACAATGGAAGGATGCTCTCCAACGCGACAAGCCCGCTTAGTTTCGCTTCTCTCACATCGACATTTAACTCTCCCTTGGCCATCTAGCTGAGCTATATATAGCAGCACTGGGAGCAGAGAAGGCGCTGCTCCCTCTTTAACACTCTGTCCCAAGCATGGACACTTTTCCTTTTCCTGAATTCCCTGTAGCACAGCTGAATGAGGCAGAGGCACTTAAACAAGAGTTTATTAGAGGCTAGAGGATGACAAAAGGGAAATAAACATGAAGGGGGACTAGAAAATGTGATTATATGAGTTACACACAACTACAGGGAAGCCCGCGTGCGGCTGAGGCCGTCTTACGTCCCTACTTACGCCTGGGAGTGCACAGTGCCGCTGGATTCTCTGAAATGGACACTCAAGAAACATGGCCCCAGGGACACCCTCACTTGTTTTCACTCTGGTCTTTTTACTTCCTCTTTTACTTTACTTTTTGCTTTCTTTCTACTTTTTACTCTTTTGTTAGAGAATCTTTACCTTTATCAGAAGAATAAGATCCAGGATATCCACCTTCTTTAGGTTATAAATTATGGTCCAATGCAAAAAGCTCAAATTTGGGGAGGGGGAAGTGGAAAGAACAGAATCTGGTATTGGATAAAGGAAGAGAACTGTTTGCTAGGATCATTGAGAGCAGAATAAGGTGAAAGTGGCTCAAATTGCAGAGGGAAAAATTTGAGTTAGTTATAAGGAAGACTTTTTAATGAAAGGATATTTGGGCCAGGAAAAGGCTATAAAAAGTTTGGATAAGGGAAATTTTGTCAACAGAATTGAGGTCATTCACTCTCAGACTGTCCCAGTTTATGATAGTTTGAAAGTAAGGACTGAGAGACCAGGGCACAGGCCAGGTGACATTTAGATTTTCTTCCAGTTTTGGATCTCTTTAGACCATAGATCATAGGATATGGCAGTTGAAATGAGAACTGAACTTTTAACATAAAACTATAGGCAACACTTTAATATGATTTGGACTTTTTTAACTATAAGAAAATGCACAGAGTGGTGTTAAGTAGAAACATTAATAATATTTTTAAACTTTAGTGAGTTATTTAGAATAGTTGAGAGAAATAATGAGAGAGAGAGGGAGAGACAGAGGCTGGTTGTATGATTAGGAGCAAGTCAATTTCTTCTGGATTTCCTCATATGTAAATGGGAAATAAAATGTGTCCTAGGGCTGAGTAAGGATCCAATGAAATAGAGGTGAAAGAGCCTTGAAAAGTAGAAGACACTCCCCCAGAAGGGATTATAATTAGCTAAATGCATTACAGGCTCAGCAGCGTAAGGCAGACTCAACCTCTTGGGCAAACAGCAGTCGAACAGGTGTCTTGAGTAAGGGTTGAAGTTGCATTTTGATTAACCCGTGTGAAGCCCTTACATCACATACTGCAATGCGATACACCCAGACGGAGCCCCTTGGAGCCACGTCAGACCTCTGGTTTCATGTTGTTATGATTATGATTTTCATTAATTTCAGTGACCTTTGCAGTTCCTCATCTAAGGAATGGGAGGAGGAGCATCCTTCAGGAAGACTGGGACAGAAGAGAAGTTTGGATGCTAAAGCAAAAAAAGATATTAATTTTGCAAAGGAGTAAATTAAAAAACAAAAACAGAACCATTAAGTTACTTAAATAAGCAGGTCTTTGGGACTTGCCAAAGCATGTAATGAAATAGATAAGAAAAAGTACGTTTGGAGGAGTGGTTGTGTTGTTTGGTTTGTCCCCCAAAGGAAATATCTGGCAGAGTTTTATGCCTTGTTATTAATTTATCCTATGGTTGATTTCTTTGCTTGGTTTTATTGTATAAATAAAACAAGGAGCCAAATCTAATTTACTTGGCAATATGTAATACAATTCCTATTAGAAAAGACAGGAGTGGTGGAGAAGTATTGTTTAAATACCGTTTTTGTAAGGCCCTTATCACAGATTTTTAAAAAGAGATACGGAGACTATTTGCAGAGAAAACACTAACCCAAGACCAAAACACAGAAAGAGCCCTGCTTTAGACTTGTTTGGTTTGAAAAGTAGCATTCAGTTCAGCATGAGTAGCAAGATAACCAGGCAAATGATTCATCAGGCTCGTAACTCAGCAGGTGCATTGCTGTGCACCCCGCCAAAGAACCGTTCCCAAAACGTTTCAAGCTGTGACTTTCTCTGTGTGGCAAGAGCAAGAGAGGAATATCAGGTGCTCAGGTTTCCTCCTATGGGTGCATCTCACACCATTTTATTCAATTTTACTCAGAAAATATTTAGCACTCATTCTGTGCTACTAAATGACACTGGTTGCTGGTGGGAATGAGAATGGACGTGAGAAAAGTAGGGAATAAAAAACGGAGAAACTATCCCTGCACTCAAGGAATTTGATTTGATTAGAAAAATCTGATTTTCTGTCATGAAAAATTAACTATCAGGCAGTGTACAGCAGTACAAATCCAAAAGCGAGAACACACAATGTAGCACTAAATAAAAATATACAAAACTAAATATACAGTCTGAACCAAAATGTGATTTAATAATTACAATATATATGCACTTACGTGTGTATCAAATGTACATACATACTCACAGAATAATAATTATAGAGCTGTATAGCCAAATATTACTACTGGTTATCTATGCATATGGGATTATGGATGATTTTTTTTTCTTATTTACACAATTTGTGTATTTTAACTCTCTTGCAATGAACAAAATTCACTTTCTATACCAGGAAAAAAGATGATCAAAACACTGTGTATATCCAGGCAAGCATCAAACACATGTGGCAAAGATGAATGTAGTAAGAAGAGTGAGGAAATGTCCTGCAGGGACTATGGCTAGGAGGAGCAGGGGCACTGGGAAATGAGTGTCCCCTCACAGGAGCCTGAGAGGGAACACTTTTCATTGGAGAGATCTGTGTGAGGATTGGGCAGCCAACAGCAAAGACTACAGGTCAGACAAAAGGATGCCATGCAGAGTTCTGGATGCAGACGAAAAGGACAGGATTGTATAAAGGCGAGTGGTTGGTGAGCCTAGCCTCAGTGGTGTAACCATGATCCAAATGATTCATTATGGAACAAGAACTAATGACATGATTTTGCCCAGCCTGCCAGCATCCTATCTGTGCACCCCTTCTGAGGAAGACCCCATGTCTGCTGGCTTGAATCCTGGATCCTCTCTTAGGTTGTTTGATAAACAGTAGAAAGAGCTGAAAATTAGAATGAGCAGAGTCAGGGGAGAGTTTTTGGCATCTAGATTTTTTTTAAAAAGGGAGGAAATTAATATCTGGAGAAGATTTGATTCCAAAGAAGGTAAATGGGCATAGAGGAGTTAGGAGCCACCTAGGCTGGATTTGGGGGCAGGATTTTTGAGAGGAAGTTGAGAGAACAAAATGAATTATTTTCTTTTTTGAGAGACTAGGTGCTGTCCCTGTGGAGGCTGCTGAGTGTGGCAGAAATAGGGAAAAAAGGTGTTTTCCTGTACATTAAACATGCTTTCCCACAATGACATCTTCTAAGACAGGGGTCAGTACATTTTTCCTGTAAAAAGCCAGGTAGTACATATTTTCAGCTTTAAGTGCCACCCAGTGTGTCACAACCACTCAACCCTGCCATTGTCACTTGAAAGCAGCCATGACAGTATGTAAACAAATGTGGCTGTGTTTCAATAAAACTTTATTTAAAAAAAAAACTCGCATTATATAAAAAAAAAAAAACAGGTTTGGCCCATGATCCACAGCTTGCCAACTCCTGTTCTACAAGATTGGTAAGATTTAAACATCTATCTATTATTTTTCCCTGACAGATTGCTCCTTCTTTGAATCTATATTATGCATAAGTAGTGCCGCATGGTGTGTTAGCTACTTTCATATTACAACAAAAAACACAGCAAGTTCTTTCACTGGCCACTTCAGAGGAGGTTAGGGCAACAGCACAGGCACCCTGACCACCAGAACATTGTAAGATTGTGTTTGTGATGTTTGTCTGTGATTTCCTACAGTGATCAGAAGGCAAATCTTGACAATGAGAGAGGATTTTTCCTCGGGGACAATAAGGAAGAGAAAAGCAGGTGCACTGTGGCTTCTCAGCCAAGCTTGCATGAAGAAGCAGCTCAGGGAGCAGAAAAGGTAGTGACAGATGAAAAGAGAAAACTAAAAAGGCCTGAAGAAGAACAGAAGGCCTGGGGCAGGCTGGTCTCACTTAGCCCAGAAAAGTCTATGCTCTTTCCTTAGAAAGCTTCAGTCACTCTATCAATAACACACCTCCTATGTGCACAGTACTAGGGCAGGTCCCCCAGGAACAGGCAAGAGGATACGAATTCTGTCCTTGAGGGGCTAGGATCCCACAGGGAGTGAGAGGAGTCCGCCACAGGAGAAGGAAAAGTATCATTCGCAGCTGGTGAGGAACAAGGCTCCGTAGAGAAGAAAGTTGTGCTGCTCGTTAATCGGAAAAAAGATTTGAATTGCCTGGCATTGCCCATTTTTGCATCAACACATATTTCTTGAGCCACTGAACACACAAGAGGCAGGAAGGAAAAGCCAGTCTTTGCCCAAGGATACATTTGTAATTTCGGGGCAAGATCGGCCTGACCTTCCAGCCGCCTCACGTGAGATGGGTCTGTGTGGGTTGTTCTCAGCCATTTACTCGCAGACATCTGTGGTGACAAGAAACCATAGTTCCCTCCAAGACTAAAGTGCCAAGCAGCTGAACAAATGTTTACTGTATGTGCTGCTAAACATCCGGATATTTAGAAATGTCTAGTTGGTTAGTGGACTTCTTCATTTTTCAGCTTTTTAAAAATTTTTTTTTTTAATTTCAGCATATTATGGGGTTACAAATGTGTAGGTTACATATATTGCCTTTGTTCCACCTAAGTCAGAGCTTCAAGCATGTCCATCCCCCAGGCGGTGTGCACCGCACCCATTAGGTGTGTTTATACACACTCCCTCATCCCCCCACACCTGCCCAACACTGATGAATGTTATTACTATATGTGCACTTAAGTGTTGATCAGCTAATACCAATTTGCTGGTGAGTACATGTGGTGCTTGTTTATCCATTCTTGTGATACTTCACTTAGTAGAATATGCACATTCCTTAGAAACAAGCTGAGGTGGGATTATTTCTACACAAGTAAAATTAAATGTATTATTTCCCAAGGGATTTTCTAAAATATGCTGTTCCGTATTTAAATAAAAGTGTGCTTCTTATGAATCTTTCAGAGGTAGACATGACTGTGTCTGTGCCATCTTTTCTCACTGTGGTCTCCAGCCTGGTGCCAGGCTAATGGAAAGCACTTTCTGCTTGCAATGAATGATTATGGCAGAGAACATATGGGCCTTTTCTTGGTTTGTGTCCACTCTATTGGAACGCTTTTCCTAAACAGCATGGCCATGTTTTGTACTTTCCAATGTATATTCTGCTATGTAGAAAATTTCCAAACATCAGACTTGCTGAAGGATTCTAGAGTTCCTAAAACCAAGGAATGCTGCGCAGGAGGCTTCTAGCACGTGTCAGCCTAATACTTGTTTCATCTGTATGTTGCAGAGTTTTTTGACATCAGAGAAGCACATAAGGAAGAGCGGAACAAAGAACAACGCCATGTTGAACTGTGGGATGACGGCTGAGGCCTCGTCCCCACCTACACAGGCAGAAGACAACGCCCAGGCAGGGATTGGTGGAGCATTGCAAGATCGCCATAACATTTGTATCTCCTTGCCTTCTTTTCCTACATCCAGTCACCACAGACACGTATGATTATTATGGCCACCTGTGTTGTCCTGCTTTCTGTGCCTTACCAGCAAGGGGATGGCTGCCTTTTGTAAAACAGAGAAGCTAGGCAGCTGCAACTTTCAGTGGGCTCAGCACTTCAGATTTTAAGGTGTGTGGGCTTTAGTTTCGTCCTCCTGAGAGTGTGGGCTTTCACATACGATTTTTCCATCCCTCTGCTCCCCACTTTGCAGGGCACGCAAACCTCTCTGGGAGGGGAAATGACTTTCAGATCACCCAGGGCATGGACGGTGGATAGAAGTCAAATGCCCGTCCACTGTTGTACTCTAAGATTCAATGTCTATTCAACAAGAACCACTTTATGCTCAGACCAGAACTGTTTATTATTCCGGCATACCTCAAGAAGGGCCCTGTGTCAAGCATGTTTGAAAAATGCTCATAGCATATCTGATTCCTGTGTCAAAGACACAGGGAATTGACGGTGTGTGTCAAAGGCTCTGAGAGTGCCATCATCAAGAAATTTGTATGACTTTGTTTAATTTCATATTTATCAAGCCGATTTATTTGGCTACGCAACTCTTTTCCTAACAATATACCTACTGAAATCTTGCAGAACACGTTTTAGGGAAAAGTAGCTCTAAAATCCATTTCTGTCTGTCTAGATCTCTCATCCTTAACTTATGTTCCCCGTCCTACAAAAACGTTCTCATTCTATGGACTATCTTTTTAAGTTTCTACCATATTAAAGTACTAGTAAGGGCTTACTGTGCCCTGGAAAAGCATTGAATGTGAATTCTAAAATAAGTTGAATCCCTGTTTCTCTGACTACATGATCTTGAACAAATAGCTTTACTCTCTGTGGGCATCAATTTCTTCACCTATAACCTCAACATCCTAATTTTTGCTCTTGCCTATTAGCAGTATTGCTGTAAGGATCAGCAGAAATAATAGATGAGAAAGCTTGTCATTCACTCTGAGAGACGGTATGAATGATCAAAATTATTATTATATCATTATTAATGACAATGGCAATGAGGCTAAATGTCTTCCTTTAAGTAACACATTTACATTAGTGTCAAAAGTTCCCAAAGGGGAGTAAAAACTGGTCACATTGGGTTCAATCTGTCAATTGAGCATTAGGAATTATAGCTGAAAAATTAAAAACAGAAATTAGCCAGTTTTAAATGAAAAGGAGAAGGGAGGTGTAACCCTGGAGTGTGTTGGGGGAATCTAAACTCACTCTCTAGGGAGGAAGAGCTCTTGGAGAAGGTCAGTAAGAGATCTCCCACGATCCAGCAGTGGGATAAACGGTGTAGCCAGGAGCTGGGTGCCTGGCGGAGCCATACACAAAACTGTTGCTGAAATGGAAGCACCAGACAGCCCAGGAGCAGAGACCCCTCCCTAGTGACCTGAAGCCAGGAGCCCTGTAAGAACAGGCAAGAAACAGTCTTTCATGAGACATGGCAGAGATTCATCCTTCTGGCCCAGGAGGAAGAAAGCAGATAGGACCGAAAGTCAACAACTTAGAGCCGAGCCAGAGAAACACCAGTTTTTCAAGGATAGGTTTATACGAGTGTGTCCTTCTTGTCTGACAGGCTGGTGGCCGGAAAAACATCTGTTACACATTTTAATAGGGGTCTTTTGAACACATGATGCTGTAACCCCAAGGAGTGAGGTAAATGGTGGGGAAATTTAGAGATCACAGCCAGCCAGAAACTAAACGTGACATTGGCCCTTTAAGACTTTGTCCTTCTGGCCATTCCAGGTTCCTAAATCCTCCTGCCAAGTGGGCTGGGAGCCAGAATATTTCTTAACTTTGCATTTATTTCAGGGTGTTAATCTCATAGGCAACCGACCCTATTTAATAAACTCCAAGTCTCCACCGCACCCTCCTCCAGGACGCTGTGCGTGCTCCCCTGAAGGCTCAGTGCACATGCGCGGGTCCCTGTCGTTTCCTGCCTGGGGAGGGTGTTGACACAGGAGTGCCAGGGCACCGTGCAGCTGTCATCAGCCCCAGCCCCGTGCTGCAGATGGCACCTCCATCCCCTTCCCAAGGCGCTTGTCTCAGCCCAGAGCAATCTACCTGCCTTTGGGGCTCACTTTGGGCCCCAGAGGCCGGCGGGAGGGCTTAGGGTAGCTGGACTCAAGGTGGGCTCAAGACCCTGTAGCTCTGCTACCAAGCAAGGAAGGAATGGTCTTCCCTTGCCTTTTCTTCCGCCCCATTTTTAATCACTAACGATGGAAGGTAATGAGAAAGTGCTTGAATTACAAAGATTCCCATTTATTACTCTGGGTGCCCATCTACAAAGAGTCTCTTTTCCCCTTTGGCAAGAACAGATCACTATTGACACTTTTAGAAGGCCCTGGGCCCCTCTCAATTATTGGCCTAATCTCTGCCTGCTCTGAAAGCAGAATTCTTTTCTAACTAGATTTTTTAGAAAGTCAAGAGGCTACCCTTTGCTTTATTCATTGGAATGGCTTCGCAGGCTAATGTATTCTCCTGTCAGTATATTTCATGGGTTCAGCAACATCTGCAGGATGTGGAAAGAACAGAAACAAACCAGATGTTTCAAAAAGGTAGCTCCACTAAGCCTCCTTAACATAATTATTGCGATATCACATCCGCATTTTATTGTACCTCTTCTATATTTATATGCTGTTAACTTTTCCTGTAGAAATCCAAACCAGTGGATCAGAGTCCCTTCTAAACAGATTTGCAATCTTTAAAAACAATTTTGACATATATCCTCCATTAAATCCAAATTTCCTTTATCAAATTTTAGAGGGGGGAAAATAGATTAAGGAAATGTAGATATTTATCTCAGCCTTCAACATTTACACTCATTTAGTTAATTAGCACTTAATTACACTGTCAAAGGGGAAAATTTTACCACGGACAGACCGATCCCCACCCCTCAGGCCCTGGCTTCTTTAGAGAGGCAGACCTTTGCTCGGAGCCAGCTCATTCCTGCACGAAACATTTGTAATGATTACTTGACAAGGAGTGCAGATACAAAATTGCGCAAGGGAGAGTCATCACTCACCAGAGCCCCGCCGGAGTTCTCAAGCTGGAGCAACAGTGCCCCCCAAAGCAAGCAGCCAGAAGCACCCTGCAAGCGAACACGGGGCTGCCCAAACTTCTATTTTCTGCTTTATAAGCCGAGGAGCTATTTTAAGAGTTGCTGGCTAAAAAGCAGGCTCTATTACAACCAGCCCAGCATTCCAACCAAGCTGGGGAGCCTCGGCTGGAAACGGAGAATGTTTCCACCTATTTTAACTCAGACACTGCCGCCAGGAATTCTCGAAGGAGGAGATGGGGATGGGGGAGTGGGGGAGATATGGTAGAAAATTGGAAAATTGTTGAAGTTTGCCAAACTTGAGAGAACAAAGTGTAACTAGATTAATGCATAAATCTTATTAACCAAAATGCAACTGAATAGAGTTTCTTCATCCTTTAACCAATGGCAATATTTTTTTTTTTTTTGGTCTTACAGGTTCCTGCCAAGTAGAAGACCTCATTAAAGCTGTTGGAGAATAATAGTGCTCTAATTAGTTTAATTATGATATGATGAATTATCAACCCAATTTTTAAAAACAATATGCAATTAGCCTTTTTTTTTAAGTCAAAGACTCTGTTTTCCAAAACAGGAAATGAAGCATAACACCCTTAATTTCATCATCGTTAGGGCAAAATCCTAGCCACCCCGATGCAATGGTATAATGAGCATGTAATGAAACCAACAGTCCCCATTGCTCCAGCGACTCCCTTTGTGCATTGACTAGACGGCTTTTTGGCTCCAAGAATGGAAACTGCATTAAGCTGGAAGCTGACCCAAATTTTCTCTTTCAAGTTCTAAGTCCTGTTTTCTATTTTCCCTTCTACCCTGGAATAGGGTCACCCTATAAAAGATGAAATATGACATTCTTAAAAGACAATGAACTGATGATGTCATATCAGCATGCTTGGGTTTATACTGCTCTTGGGGGTATTGGCAAGGGAAAAAAATTATGTGGTGTTGGAAATAGGGAGTACAAGCCAGGGAGATTGAAATCCAAACTTTTAAAATCAAGCCACATAATCAACAGTATATTCATAAACACCTATGAGAAGGCAGTATACTAGGTACCCGAGAGACGGGACTGGTATACAAACAGTATAAAAAAACCAGTAACTCCTTCCTATTCCCACCAAAAAAAAAACCCACAATGAGACCCCCACTCACTATACTCCTATCAGAATAGCTGGAATTAAAAGGACTGATAATACCAAGTGTTTATCAGGATGGAAGGAAGTTAGAATTCTCTTGCATTTTTAGGTGAAGTGAAAATTGGTATAACCACTTTGGAAAACTGTTTCATGTATCTACTGAATATTTAAATCCTTAGACCTAGCATTCCATTCCTGGCTATATATACAACCTAAATGAATGCACACATCCATCAAAAAGCATGTAAAATGATGTTCATAGCAGCTTTATTCACGATAGACCAAAATTAGATACAACCCCAAAATCCATCATTAGTAAGGTGAATAAATTGTGACATATTCACACAATGGCATACTATATAGCATACTCCTCAAACACAAGAGAGTACATACTGCATGATTTCACTTACGTTTTGTTCAAAAGTAGGCAAAACTAATCTGTGGTGATAAAAGGCATCGTGATGGTGGTGGAGGGATGACTGGGACAGGCATGGAAGAGACTTCCACAGTATGCAGGGATTATTCTTTGTCTTAATTTAGGTGGTGGTTACATGGATATATACATACATAAAAATTCGTGCAACTGGATAGTTAAGATGTGTACACTTTGTGTATAGTATACCCCAATTAATAAAAAAGGAAAGAATAAACACGAAAGCAAGACAAAAGAAACCTCCCCCTACAGGCTAGAGTCATCTGCTTCAACTATGTGATGCACTTCCTTGCATGTGGCCCTCCAGGACTTCCCATTCCTCTGTGAATGATCTGCAAATCCTTCACGTAAAACCCCAAAAGTCACACACATTCTGAGCCCAGCCTACCTCAGCAAATTCATCTCTCACTGCTTCTGCTCCACTTTGTCTTGCTGATCCCCCTCCAGCCACACTGATATTGTTCTCCTCTAATGCAATTAATCTCAGTTTGACCTGGGTCCTTCAAACTTGCTCCTCACTTTGCATGTACCGATCTCCTCCAAGATGGCCCCATGACTGCCGCCAGCTCATTACTCACCTCAGTCCAGTGCCATCTCCTCGGAGAGACCTCTGCTGACCACCCTAGCTCAAGTAGTACCCTCACTTCACTACCATCCCTCTCTAGCCTACCATCCTATTTATCCTCTTCATTTTATATACAGTGCTTAGCACTCTCTAAAATTATCTAGTTTGTTTACTTACTTATTTTCCATGTCCTCCTCTAAAATACATGCTCCTTAAGAAAGTAGACAAAGTTTGTCTTGTTCACTACTAAATCTCCAGTGCTGAGGACAGAGCCTGGCATTTAGTAGACACGCAGTAAATATTTGCTTAATGATGAGTAAATAAGGACTTAATAAATGAATAAATTACTCCTTCCAAAAGTTAATGGACATGGAAAAATTAATAAGAGACAGCATGGCAGGGTCAAAAGAGCACTGGATTAGGAGTCAGAAGACTGAGATGCTTGGAGCAGATGATCACCTGCTTTAACATCTTCCATAGTCATCTATCTACATCTGGGTAGGTGATTGGACAGAGAGACATGACAAGATAATGAAGAACCCAAAGCAGCAAAGGGCCAAAGGAGAGACCTCAAAAGAAGAAGCCATCAGGTCAGGTTGGTCAGGTGACCTTGCAAAGAAGGTGGAGTTTTGACTGATCCTGGAAGGCTGAGTGGAAGGAATAGGAGTAGATGGAGAAAAGCAGAAGACCCTAATTCATGCAGTTGGGTCAGCAAGTGTGCAGAAGTGACAAAACCCAAGGCCTGCGCAAGGCCCAGGAGCAGATGCATGTCACTCAGAGCAGAGGACTGCTTTAGGAGATTGGGTCTCACCGGTGTCCAAACAATGACTTTGTCCTCATTTTTTGAACACACCCAGATCTTGGAAGGGGGCTTGTCAATTACCAGTGGTCAAACTTTTTCCCACAAAGAAGCAGCTTGTATTATATTAATACAATGGATTCCATTACACAGTGCCCACCCCCCACCCCGGAAACTGTGGCCTGAAAGTTGATATGATTCAAATGTCAGAAATTTGTATTATCATCTCTAGCAAGATAAAAATTTAAAACGTGCATCTCTTACAGGGAAGGAAGAAGAGAAGTTTGTACACAAAAGCAAATAAAAATCTGTGGAGATATATTCTTTTACTCATGTGTTATAACATTTTTGGTTATATAGAGTTAATAATATTATTACTTAATATAGAAAGATAAAACATTATTGTATTATCCCTACCTGCTATCATCAAACCAGTCATGAAGTTAAAAACAAATTAAAAAAAATACAGGCAATTAGTTTTCAAACTGTGAATGTTTTAAAATAAATGATTTGACATTTTTTTCAGAGTAGGAATCATTTGATTAGATTGAGCCTGTTGTCCGAGAACTGTGAAGTATGTATGTGTATATGTGTGTACACAGTCAGAGTGTGATGAATAAATAGCACACTAGGTCAATGATTTATAGGTTGAAAAAAAGGATGTAGAACTTACACAAACTCAGACTACCAGGAGTGGGATGCAAGCAGAAATAAAAAAGATGTTTCCTGACACCAACTCTCCCTCATTTGAACACAGCTTGGAGTTCGATGTGGAAAAAAAAGAAGGAAACAGGACTTTATTCAGTTGTTATTTTTTCAGAAATGATTCATTTTTTCTTACTGCACAGCTGGAAACACATGGAAAGAGGTGAGTGTCTCACTGTGGAAGGTTCAGTTGGAAGTAATTTGCTGTTGAGCTTATAAATTGTGAATTTCAGACCTCCAGGTCTGAAGTTGAGACCTAAGATTGACAATGGCCTCCTTCCGGTTATAGAATCGAATCAGTGGGGTTCCAGTGGGTCATTCCCTTGTGGACTCTCTCCCTGACTCCCTAAGACTGGCTAAGTTTGAGGCTGCCTTCGTAGGATCAGCCTTATGAGTCACCCCATTGGGTGAAACTTTGTTGCCTTTGGAATCTGCTACATATTTCAGAAACATCCCAATGGTTAGAGGTACTGCTGTTGACAACATCTGTATGTTCTGATAATGCTGAAGAAAGTTCCAGCCATCACAGACCACAGATGACCACCACAGTTAGAAGAATCCATGGTACATTTTTATTTAAAAAAGAAAATGAAGGAGAAGAAGGAGAGGAGAAAGAAAAGGGTGGGGAAGGAAGGAGGAAGATATCTTTCATTTATGTGAAGTGGTAGGAAAAACTTCCTGCATCTACATGCTTGGCAATGAAACCCTGCTCTCTAACTTTTACTTAAAATGATAGCTATGGTGCATGTGATGTACGACATCAATTCTCCAACCTTACAACCTTAATCAATAGCTGCACAAGGATGATAAATTAGTCTATCTAAAGGTTGCCATTTACAGGTTTTGCACTACCCTTCAATCACTTGAGTTGCCCAGCTCCGCTCACAACTACCTACACAAACCCAGCTCTCTTCAGGGTTTATTTATTAATAAGCCGTCCTGATTTTCTTATTACTCCCTGAAACATCCATGTGAATCCCTAAATCCAGGTCTTTGCTCATACAGCTCACCCTCCAGAAAAAGCTCTCTCTCCTTTCCTCTCAAATCACATTCCTCTGAGTCTCCATTCCTTGGCCCATCCTCTTTCCACTTCTCTGAACTCCTATAACACTTGTTGGCATCATTTAATTCCTAGTATATTCTTATTGTCAGCCATACTGTCCTTTATTGCAAAGGCTATGGTTTTGTGCTTTTGATATCCTCATCACTGATAAGAGACATGCCATACACAATGGAAGTTCAATCTATTAATGGCAGCACCGAATACAAAGAAAAGTTTGGACTCAGATAGAACTTAGGTCAAATTCCATCTCCAGGGCTTGGGAGATTCCTCCTGTCCCTCCAGCTCTCACATCCAATCTGTCATCAAGCCCTGCCAGTTCTACTTCCAATGCATATGTTCAATCTACTTCTCTTCTTGCTGCCATGGTGTTTATTCACACCGCCATCATCTCTCACCTCAACCATCCAGCAAGGTAGCCTCTTAACTAGTCTTCTTGTTTCCATTCTTGCTTCTTCCCTTCCCTTCTCCATACCACAACAAAATTATATTTTCATTTAAGCCCAGACCCCAGACCCTGGCTTCAAGGTCCAGAGTGACCTGACCTCTGCCCCTCCCTCTGGCATTATCTCATACCTGTCTCCTCTCTCACTATACTCCAACCACACTGGCCCTTGGACAGCTCCTAGAAATGGCTGAATCTTTACCCACCTCCGGGGCCTTTGCCTGGACAGTTGTCTCAACCTGGAATCCTCTTCTTTGATTCGCAACCTGGATGGCTTCTTCTCATCTCTCAGGTTTCAGTGCAAATGCCCCCTTGTCCTGGAGAACTTTCTTATCATCCTATCTAAGGTATTCCTATCTGCCTTATTACTCTATTAAAGCATCATGTTTATTTCTATTTAGGCACTTATGATTCAGAATTATCTTGTTTATTTGTTTGCTTATATGTATCTTCCAAGAGTTGGTGAAAATGTACAATTCCTGAGGCTAACCATCATATTTGTTCTGTTCTCTATCGTCTCTGTAACTACTAGATCAGTGTCTAATGTGTAACAGATCCTAAACAAACAGTATTGGCAACCTTTACTAAATAATAAATGTTAATTTATGAATGGACTAATGATGTATAGACTTCCATTTTTACCTCCTAGCCTTTGTGCTATTGTTGTTTTACATTTTATCACTACTTTTTATTATAAACCCCACACTGTATTGTTATTATTTTTCAACAATCCATTGTCTTTTAAAGAGATTTAACTAATAAGAACAAACCTTACATATTTACCTATGTAGTTAATGTTTTCAATGTGCTTTGTTATCCTACATAGATCTGTATCCCTAACTGGTATCATATTCTTTCTGCCTGAAGGATTTTCTTTAGCATTTTTTGTAGTATGGGTCTCCTGATAACAAATTATTTCAGCTTTTCTATGTCTGAAAGTGTCTTTATTTTGTCTTCATTTTGAAAGACATTTTCATTGTTTATAGAACTGTAGATTTTATTCTATTAGAATTTTAAAGATATTGCTCCACTGTCTCATTGCTTGCATTGTTCTAACAAGAAATCTTCCATCATCCTTATCTTTGTCCCCATCCATATCTTTTTTCTAAGGCTGCTTTTAAATTTTTTTCTATCATTGGTTTTGAGTAATCTGTGATGTTTTTGGCATTTTCTTTATGTTTCTTGTGATTGAAGTTTATTCAGCTTCTTGGCTCCATGGATTTATAGTTTTCATTAAATTTTGAAACTTTTTGCCATTATTTCTTCAACTATTTTTATGTCCCATCTCACCCCCCTTTTGAGGACTCCAATAACATGTACATGAGGGTAATTAAAATTGTTCCACAGTTCACTGATAATCTCTTCATCTTGGGGTGTGAGATTCTCTGTTTTTTTATTTTTGATTTTTGATAGTTTCTATGGTTGTGTCGTCAAGTTCACTAATCTCTACTTCTGCGATGTCTAATATGCTGTTGATCCCATCAAGTGTGCTTTTCATCTCAGACATTGTAGTTCTCATTTTGAAAAGTTTGATTTGATCTTTTTTATGTCTTTCATGTCTCTACTAACATGTTCAATCTTTTTTCTAGCTTCTTGGACATATAGAATACAGTTATAATAACAGTTTTTTAATGCTCTTGTCATCTATTTTTAATATCATTGTTAGTTCTTGATTTTGATCAATTTCTTTTACCTCATATAGATCATATATTCCTGTTTCTTTGCATGCCTAGTCATTTTTGATTGGATGCCAGGCATTGTGAATTTTACCTTGTCGGGTGCTGGCTATTTTTTAATTCCTATAAATATTCTTGAACTCTGTTCTGAGATGCAGTTAAGCTACTTGGAAAGTTTGATTCACTGCTGGCTTGCTTTTAAGCTTTGGCAGGTATCCTTAGGTCTAGGGCTATTTATTCCCCACTTCTAAAGACTCTATCCAATACCCCATGAATTGTGAGGTTTTCTAGTTTGGCTGATGAGAACAGATGCTATTCTCTGCCTTTGTGAGTGTCAGTACTGTTTCCTCTAATCCTTCCTCTTCCTGGGTAGTTTTTTCACACACATGTGATGATCAGTATTCAGCTGAATATTCAAAGGGGACCCCTACGCAGATTTCTAGAATTCTGTCTCAATGCAGCATTTTCCTCTCTGGTATTCTGCCATGTGACTTCTACCTGCCTTGGTCTCCACAGATTCTCAGCTTCATCTGCTCATTCAGGGAGTCTTCTCTTCCTGTTCCAGAGCCTGGGCATTTTCTCAAGGTTATATGCTTTGGCATTCATAGGACTCAACTCATTTGTTCTTGTCTCTCAGGAATCACTGTCCATCAATGCTTGATGTGCAATGTCTTGAAAACTGGTTTGTTTTTTGTTTTTTTGTTTCAGGATTTTTAACTGTTTTGGGGGATAAACATGTCTGGTCCATTTTACTCCATCTTGGTTGGAAGTAGAAGTCCCATGGTGCACATAAACTTTACTTAATCTTCTTCCCAATGAAGCTACCATCTGGGGAGCAGTTCTAATGGATAATAAAATGGCAATAAGGAAAGTATGGATCAAAAGGCAGAGAAGGAAGAATGTACTATAAAGTCCCACACTCTAGTTGTGCTGGAGTTGGTTAGTAGGAAAAGGAGAGGGAAATAATCTCTATTAATTGCCGTCTTATTTGGAGTATATGGAATAGGCCATGCTAAATGAGATTCTTTTCTATTTTGGTGGGAACTAAGGTAAGGTTCAGTAAAGTGAAAACAAAGCCAACTCTCCCTCCCAAGCCTCTTATCTCATTAAGTGATGTGACCCTCTCCACAAAGGAGGGTCATTAGCAAATACAATGGTTTGTGAGCACATCACAGGATGTGCTCATTATACCACAAACACAGAGTAGGGACCAAGCAATCACAGGGCAACACGGAAAATTGTTTTATAAGCCGATTTTTACAAATTGATTTCAAAACTGGGGAGCAATTACCATTAAGCAAAATAATTTGCTGCCCTGAAGAGGATAGAGCAAGGCAGTAGGTCCAAAGATAACCTAAGCCATCATTAGAGAAATCCAGTTATTTAGTCAATTTTACTTATTTACAGGACTAAAGATTAATGAGTTCAGATACTCACTCAGACAGTAATTAGGTTTCAAAAACATACTATAACACAATCAATCATGGCTCTTGAACATAATGGCATTAGGGCAGAGCCCTCTTTCAGCTCCAGTTATTAGCAAGTGATTGGTGAACACTGGGCTTAAGCGGAGCGGTCACCCCAGGGCCCTGCAACAAAATGAAAGAAAACCTTTGAATAAGAAGAAAGCATATCTTTGATCCTTGTCCTTTGCTTCAATATTCTGAGATATGCTCAGGATGTAAGAGTCTGCAATAGAACTTCAAGATTGGTCGCATTGCCAAATATGGTTGATAGTTCACTTTCAATAAAACTTTACTTGAGAATCTACCTATTTTTATTCCTTTGAATCTCATCTTTGAAGACTGTTATCGCTTTCTTTTAGATGTTTAAAAATTTATTTTCTCATGACTTTATAAATAAAGCTAACTTAGGGGTTTTATAAATATACTAGAACCTCATGGTACCAAAGAAAATGGCAGGGAAATAAAGAATAAAAAAGCTTTTAGATAAGAAAGAAATGTCCTTTGTCTGCTTTTACTTAGCAAGGAACAGCTTCTGTTGTCGTGAAACAGAGAAATTAGGTAATGGTATAAGTGCTGGATTCATAGAATCTAGGGTGGAGAAGAGACAAGAAAAAGAAAAAGAAGTAATTATTTATAACAATTTTAGATTTAAAGAAAAATTGCAAAGATAGTAGAGAGTTCCCATATACCCTTTAGCCAGTTTCCCCTAATGTTAGCATCTTACGTTACCATGATACATGTGTCAAAACTGAGGAAATAACATTGGTGCATTACCATTAACTCAACCAGACTTCCGTTAGATTTCACCAGTTTTTCTTCTACTGTTGCTTTGTGTTTTGTGGTATTTGTTTGTCTGGTTGGTTGGTTCCAGGATCCAATCCAGTATACCATTTTGCATTTAGCCATCCTGCCTCCTTAGGCTCTTCTGGTCTATGACAACATTTCAGTGTCTCCTTGTTTCCTGTGACCTTGACAGTTTTGAAGAATACTGGAGAGGTAGGTTGCAGAATGTTCCTCAGTTTGTGTGATGTTTTCACATTACTAGAGTGGGGTTATGGATTTTTGGAAAGAATATCACAAAAGGTGAAGCACCCTTCTCATTTCATCATATCAGCAGGTATAAGGATATCAACGTGATTTATTACTAGTGATGTTTACCTCGAACGCTTGCTTAAGGTGGTGACTGCCAGGTTTCTCCACTGTAAAGTTACTATTTTTCCCTTCCCATACTCTAAGCTTTGGAAGCAAGTCACGTGCACCACTCCCATTTGAGAGTGAGGGAGAGAATTAAGTTTTATCTCCTGGAGAGAGAATATCTAATTATATTATCTGTATTTTTTTCTGTAAGAATTATTTGCCCCTTCTCCCCCATTTATTTATTTATTCAATCATTTCATTGACCTGTTTTTAATAAACACTTTCCCTTAGCTGCTTCTCTCTATATATTGGATTTTACAACAAAGTATACGGCAAACGCAACAGCTCATGCTGTGTTGCAAAGACTCACCAGACCTCCTTGGAAGACACATACTTGTCCTTCATAAAGCCACTGTGCAGTTTGTTGAATTTGTAGTTTTACTCTTTACATCTTTTCCCTGATTTTTTTTAATGGAAACCTTATTTTTCTGTAGTTGTTTGTATAGATGCCATGCATTTCCTTTTAGAGTGTTAGGACTTTCTCTGACGCAGTTCATTTTCTCCCTACAGGTTATGCAGGCTATGAAATTAATCTAAGATTTTGTAAACTTCAGCTGTGTCTCCGCAAGTTTCTATGAACTGGTTGAAAAATAAAAATATAATATTTGGATCATTCAATCCAGCAGTTGTTTGGTTTCCATAACAACAAACAAAGTGTTTGACTTTCTCTAAACTGATCGTGTTTCTCTGTTTCTGTTTGGACCTACAAATCCTTTTACTATGTGAAAGTCCTTGGAAAAAAATGTAGAGTTGACAGCTTTCCCCCTATATAGCCTCCTCCCTGCCCAGCACTTCCCTAAGTAGGGGGTTGGGGGAAGCCTTCCTTAAACCTTTAAATTCAGTCCTGAGATGGATAACCTCAGAAGAGCATAAGGATTTGCATTTGATATTTGGGTTATCTGAGGCTCAATCAATTGGCTTCCTGAATGAGCCAGACCAAATTTCTCGTGTCCTGTGCCAGCCTTCCTGTGAGTCATAAGCCCAGAACTGGTTTCTCACCAGCTTTTCCAGGACAGAGCAACATGAGACCCACGGGACCTCCTGCATTCCAGCTCTGAGAAAGTTCTGTCAACAAGGCATTGATTTCAAATATGGGTAAAGGCATCCCCACACTATGTCACTCTGCACGAATATTGCCAACACTAACATGTGCTATGAGCCAGCCTTTCCCTCATTCTGCCAACAATAAGAAGGGCACAGGAGCTCCAGGAGGAGCAGGGGCGGCTGCCACCCTGTGGGATGCCCGTGAAGTCCTTGGCACTGAACTAGACCTGCCAAGTATAAAGGGGACACAGAACCCTTCATCCCTGCTCCTGCCCACTGTGGTTCCTCTTGTCAAGAACTCCTCACCTCTTTCCTTCCCTGTCAATCCCCTTCATCTTTCAAGGCCAAAAACACTCTATCTCCTTTCAAAGTTTTTCATAGTATGTGAATTTCCTTTCTTCAGAAGTTCTGAGTGTACAAACACATACATTTTTTATTATATACCATTTTGTATTTGCTGTTTCAAATGTGTCCCTTTTCATCCAGTTTAGCTTATAAGCAGTTTGAGGTTTAAATAAAAATATTTTCCATATTTTATCAGTCTTTTTTGATACAATGTAAATATCAAGAAGACACTTAACACTTGTTTACTGCTGTATTTGTTGTGCTTAACAGAGGACCAAGAGGATGATATAAGCCCAATAGATATTTGTTGCACAGAAAGGAAAAAGGAAAGTCTTCTTCCAGTGCCTGGTACATCGCCTGGATTCAGTTGTCATATTAACCGCCTGAATGACTCATGGCTATTCTCAAGGTGGTTAAGGTCTAGCTTAGGTAACCATAGGTAACCTAGCATACTTCCGGTAGTAGTAACTGAAAATGTTATATTTAATATTTATCGAGCCATTTAGAGCCTCCTTTCCCCACAAAATGCTTTCTTATCTCATTCTCTGAGCAATTCTATGATATAGGTTTAGTGACAGATTTCTCAGCATTCTAATTTGGACAAAAATAATCCAACCTACCCTCAACCGTTTTGATCCATTGGCACTGACAACACCAAATATTAGTCATGGAAGAACTGGCTGAATAAGGAAAGTTAATTTCTGTGCCCTTTCATATTCATTCTAGAAATGTAAAATCATAAAGAAAAATCAGAAGTCTTTCTCGAGTGCATTTTGTGGTTTTCTAGAATTAAAGCATAAGCACTTTCTTTACATAAATTTTTTGTGTCTCTTACTCCAAACCTTGACTTTTTACCTGCCAGTAAGCAAGACTGGGTTGAGCTACTCTATCCCAGGCACACTCATTTCTTTCTGAAGCCTTGTTCAGGCCTTCGCCTCCCCAGGGGAACCAAGCATGGGCACTTGCTGAACATTCAAAATTCTTCCTATATTAAAATATATTTCCATATTTATGTCTCTAACCTGATAAAATGACTTTAAAGTGGAATGGAACTAAAAAGATATGTATTACATATTGCCATAGATATGCATTCTGTTCCTTCTCAAAATTTGTTTTCTCTCAATTAAAAAATCATTGCTATGAAAGATTTAATTTTTTTCAGAATTGTAATAATCTCTTTCACCCCATCCTTCTATACAGTTGCATTTTCTGTGCAAAAAGGAAAAATTTTTAAAAATTGTTCATATGTTTTATCTGGTCAAAAGACTACATTCAAGTTAGAGTCTCAAAGGCAAATTGGAGATAGTTCACCTGTTATGGTTTTGGTCATGTATGTTTGTGCACATGTATCTGTAAAAATATCTAACCCATGAACATTTCATTGCATTTCCTCACGTAAGATGATGGTTTATCAGTTGACTTTCCCATTTGTACTTTCTCACTTCTCTTTAGGTGTCCCTCCCCTCTCCCAATATCTCCCTTGTTCTCTTATCCTCCAACTTTACCCCACTCTTAGATTTTATGAATCTAGAACTTGTACCTTTATCTATTTGTCTAATTTGATGACAAACAAATGGGCTAGCCAGGCCTACCCAAATCTCCAATTTAAATACATGTGTATCATGTGGGGAGAATCTCACAAGCTTATCAGAACAGCCAGCTGAACCTGGGGCGAGGAGAGCCAGGGTAGGAGTGTTTCAAAGGAAAACAGTGGTCAGGTCACTGGGATAAGCCTCCGTCAGTACCAGAGTGAAGAGGGCCCGCCAGCACACATGGCAGGGCCGGAGGTGCAGGTCCCTGAAAGCGAGACAGCAGGACTTCCATGTGTCTCAGTGGTGCCCAGATATTCCCTGATTCAAAATTCTCCCCTGCTCCCATATCCAAGAAAAATAAACTCTCATTTCAGGGTTAGATATTTTTCACTTTCTAGAAAAAAATTAACCTATCCTTATCCAGTGGGCATAATGTCTATCCACAAGGCAAGTTGGGTGAGGATCACTGTGCTTTCCTCTCTCTTGAGACTGGAAAGTCTTTCCAGACACAGCCCTGACCCTCAGACTGAAGCTTGAGGTCAGTCCTTCATGTTCAGAGTTTCTCACATGCTGTCCCCTGCTCTCTGCCAGCCTGTTTGATGACAAGGAGCCCAGTCAGAGGGGGAGTGAGAAGGGGGAGGGGTCCAAGTCAGAGCTTTCACTTTCAAGGTGTAAAAGGCAAACTTTGGGCCACCTAGTCCAAATCCACAACCAGATAGAGACTCTGTACTGGTTTGAGCTGTTGCTCAATGTTCTAGGCTTTAATATTTTAAGAAAAGTTTATTATGACAAGTCAATGACAGCACTTTTAGTAGGTCAATAAATCATGGACGTATTATATCACAGAGATGACAGCTATGTAAAGCATCACAGGAAACCTGATATTATTTCAACAAAATAGCAACTAGAGCGTCTTGGCACTTACTGTAATTTTAAGTCAAGGTTTATAAACATATGATTATTAATATTACTGAATGAGAAATTTTCTTGGATGGGGTATTGAGAAATGAAACAGTTCATTACCAAGTTTAGTGTGAGAGGGAATGAAGTATTACGTGGGGAAGGGGGTTGCAAACGCAGCTTCTTATATAAGTGCTCTGGTCCTGTTTTATAATTTGCCAATATCAGGTTAGGGGAGGGAAAGAAACCCAAACCAGATGAAAAATAAGATAAAAAGATGGTTGAGAGCTTTCTTTCATGGCCTTTTCCTAAGCATATGGGAAGAGAAGAGATGTTAATTTTTTAATAAGGTTTGGTGCATGGTAGAGCAGGAAGCGAGGGCCGACCCACTCTTGTTTTGTTACTTTCATCATGGAAACTTGGAAGCAGCTGTCGGAGCTGGGGGTGACAGATGTTAGCAGTGAAGGGTGCAAAGGCAACAACTTACTCCTCCTCCCAAACTGTGAACATTATCCTGTGCCAACATTTTTCTGTTCTTGTAGAGGAGAGGGCAGTGGAATGGCAGGATTAAGAAAGAAGAATAAGCCCTGATATTTGAACAGCACTTTCCAGCTTACAAAATGCTTTTACATATTTTATTTCAAATCAGCTTTCCACAATAAGCAGTCCGGGCTCTGCTGTAATTCTTTTCCCGTGAGAAGGTGAAAGCTCAGGGAGGGTAAGTGACTTGCCCCCAAAACCTACATAACTGCTGGTGGTGGAAACAGGACAATAACCTGGCTTCCCCACGACCAGGCCAGAGCTTTTCCCACTATGTGTGTTTATCTCAGTTTTCAGCTGGTTGGGTTTCTTTCCCTGTCGCACCCTGATATTAGTTAATTTGTAAAACCAGAACATCAGTACAGAAGCCACAGTTGCAACCCCTTCCCCACAGAATACTTTATTCCCTCTGCCTCTACACTTTGCAGTGAATTGTTTTATTTTTCACTTCCCCATCCAAGACTATGTTAATCCCCTGTCACTGTTTCTTTTAACTTCTTTTAACCTCTGAACACTGGGATCTAATAGTTCATTGGCCATGGTGCCTTGTGCCATGATCCCTGGAGGAAAAGGTGACCCCTCACATTCTTCCTAATCCTGGCTGCAGAGCTGGCTCCCTTCCTGTGGCTGTGGACAACAGAGAAGGGTATTTCACACCGGGGAGGGCTTGATGTGCAGAATAACATCTTGGCAAGGGCAGGGGCAAAATTGCAAGGGCAAAAGAATCTGTTTTCATCCCTTTCGGCTCCCAAAGCTCCCATTTCTGGGTTTATCCCTCTTCCTGTCTCTAGGTCTCTCTCCCACCTTCCAGGAAACCAGGGAGCTTCTCTGCCACACAGCCACATCCAAAATCTGCCCAGGAAAGAATCCAGTATCAGTCTAAATTTAAATCTATATTACTTCTCCTAGGGATATTTTCTTACCAAGCCTATATTTAATTGCAGAATAAAATTTGCAAAAATAATCATCACATCATCATCATCATCCTATCATCATCATCAGGAACTGCAAGCATGAAAAAATTGTTTAGTGATTTTCTTGGGGGAGGAAAGGGAAAAGTTCCCCAGATCCCAGGTGATGTGCTGCACGTAGACACCTTTTAAAAGATGGCCCAAGTATTGAGAGTAATGCCAAAGCATTGTGTACATTCAAGGTAGCCTTTCAAGGACAATAGCTGATTCAGCATTGCATTACACTGGTGATCATCTTGAAGGTTTGTAACTGAGACAGAAAAAAATGAAAGTAATGGCCACCAAAAAAATTTAAAAGTCTCTTGATTCTAGAAGACTTTCTAAGACATTAGGACAGAGCTATCAGCTTAGGGATCATATGCCACAAATTCCAGAAAACTTCAGACTACAGCTTTCAAACAACTGGTGATTGGAAATCTACTAGGGAAGGTTTTATAATGTTCAGCATAAATGCAAATCTAGTTAACTGTTAGTATTGACATGTTCCCTGCTTTTCCTTTTTATTGCTTTCTAAGGCTATGTCATTTTGCTATCAGGTGTCATTAAAACAGACACCAAGGGTTAAGTCATTTACCCTAGGGTGACCTAGGAGTAGAACTGAGAGTACCACTCATGCCTGCTGATTCCCTTCCGTAAGCAATGGATGCTTTAACTGCTACACAGGAAATCACAATTCAGGAAATCTCTTAAAAAGTCGGCCAGTAAAAAGTCAAGACTTAATAAATGGGTTTGGACCATGTCCTTGAAAGAATTAGTTCTACCAAACTATGGGGACATGAACTAGGTCAAAGTAATTTTATGGCCAATCCTTGTGCCTATCCTAAGAAAGGCTTTGGAACAATGAATGGATGAATGAATCCCGGAGGTTATCTAATCCATACCCCACCAAAGTATATTTAGGGCCTATTTCTTATTCCAAAGCTGTTCTATAACATCTCTGGAAGAAAATCAGGTTATCTATATTACCCCAGATGGCACCCATGACTGCTTACGTCCTGCCTTTGCACATGAGTGGCTGTGTTTGGGGCAATGCCAGGCATTGCCTTTATAAACAGCATCGAAAGTGGCCCTACACACACTCACACAAAAACCCAGACACAGAATCAATTTAAATAAACTGGACCTTTTAATGCAAGCTTTTATTTATAAGTTAGAATGAGAAAGAGATTAAAGCTTATATTTATATAGAAAAATGTCTCTATCCCATGAACTAAGTAAAATGAACTAAGTTAAGAACTCCAAATTGCTTTTCTTGAAAAAGAAGGACAGGCAGGGGTGGGAGGAGAGGTGGAAGAGAAAACTTGTGCTGCTCTATAATGTTACTGAAAAGTTAAGTCTCTGTGAGTAGAAGAAACAGTCTAGAAGTAGAAAGTGGATTTTCATGGAAATAGGCACTCCCTCGGGATTTGAACATCTCGGGGCTTACCCAAGCTGTGCTGGGGAAGTGAAGTCTTGTGAAGAGCCAGACATTGGGAAATTTTTATTTGCAGCCATAAGTTATCCCATATGGTTGCAGAGTGATTTCTTACACAATGGATAGGAACTTGAATTAACTTGGCTGTTTTCTACAAGGAGAAAGGAGGAAAAGATGGGTGGGCCTGATTTCTGTGTCATAACCGGGCTTGGGGTAGTGGCAGCAGCAAATCATCTCAACTCAGAATAGTCTTAGGTAGCTAAAAAATTATGGCAGGAGTGACAGTGGAATAAAGCAATAGGATGGAATGGGGAAGAAAAAATGGGAAAGTAAGATAAGTGATTACCAGCAAATAGGAAATGTATGGTAATAAATACCAAAGACATGGGAGAGGGAGGAGATGAGGGAGAGGAAGTTGGTGGCAGAAAGATCATAAAGGGGCAAGGAGAGGGCACATGCCAGGAATATCAGGTAGAGGAGGGTCTTCACTATTACACAGAAAAATCAAGATAGTGTAAAAAAAAAAATGGTAAAACAAGCAAAGGTGGAGAATGAACACAAGACAAATTACATAAGAGGTTGAAATAAATAAGACTTTTTAAGTAGATAAGGAACAAGAGGTCAGAGAAATGGCAAGAGAAATTTATTGCCAGAAGAGGCAAAAAAAAATTAAATGAATTCTCCGCCTGAGTGTTCACAGAGGACAAGGGTGGAGGGGTGTAGATGCCAGAAACAGGCATAAATTTTCAGAAGGAAGAAGGAGAAATGTTTAAAGAAATCAAGATCAATAGTAGGACCAGCCATCAAGAAATTGCAATGTTCCAAAGCTTCAGAAAACTCCGGGAGCAGAAATGGCATCCAGCCCAGAGCCTAAAGGGATATGGTGGGTGGGATCTCAGGAATCTTCTCTCAGAATTTTGCAAAACTGGAAAGGGAGAGGCAGGCGCAGTCCTGCAAAAGTGACATGCTATCCATTGGGGTGATGCATGATCCATTCTTGGGTTACCATGTGATGCAACCTAAATACAGATGAGGGGTGACACTCAGCTCATTCTTCACGACTGGCATTTCCCTTTGACAAGCAGCTGTCAGTAAGGGCTGTGTGTCAGTAATAAAATGACTGGTATTTGTACACTCTCAAAGGCCAGTAGTTCTCATCCTGGCCTTTAGCTACAGCACCAACAAACTGGAAGCTAAGTGATCACTGTGCCTTTTGACGCTCAAGCTCTGGGAAGCCTTCTCTGACGTGCTTCCAGGGAACAAAAACCACCAAGGCAAGCAGGAGGGAAAAGAAGAGTCTCTAGGGAATCGAACTACTGGCTAGAGTCGGTTGACTCACTTCACTCCTTATTCACAGCATATTTTCTATTCGGAGTCTCCTTGTGTCTTACTTTTTAATTTATTTCTTTAACTTCACTCTAGTGTACACACCTTTGCAAGCTGCCTTAAATGCTTGCTGAGAACAACTGAGAAAGGAAGACGTCTAGAAGAAAGAAGAGGAGAAAGGAGAGAGGAGAAGAGCAGGAGGAAATTTCTCACGAGAGACGACAGGGCCCAGAAAAGAGCAAGAACATTGGTCTGAATGAGGAAGAAGAATGAGTTGGAAACAAGAAAAAAATCTAGGAGTGAGAGAAATCATCTAACGACATGGAAATGAGAGGAGGAAGAGTGAACTGAAGGATTTGAGGTACAGAGTTAAGAAGGAAGCAGCCGGGGGAGAAAAGCAGAGAAGTGTGGTGGAAGAAGGCCCACCATGGTTCAGAATGGAAGGTTGAAAGGAAAAAACTGGATAGAAAGGAGCAAATCATTAGCAGATTTGCACTTGGCTTTGAAGAAAGTCCTTGGAGACAGGAAACCAAGCTGGTGAGACAGGAGGAGAGACGACGTGAAACCAAAACAGCGAGCAAGGGGGAAGAGAGAAATTTAGGAATAATCTAAAAAACTTAGCATTCCTGAAGGCAAGTGTCTTTTAGTGAACTTTCACAGCGTTGAGCCTGTAAATATCAAAAGCAGCTCTTTCAGGAGGATCACACACGCACACACACACACACGCGCGTGTGCACACACACACACCACATTTCTATCAAACTAAATCAATTGAGGTTCCCTTTTAAGAATAAAGAAAGAAGGGTAATCTATGAAATTTACTAGTGAAAGACAGAAGTTACTTTAATATTCTACTTATTTGACACCATAAAATTTAACAGCTCACACTATAAATTTTACACAGGAATGATTATAATTCCATACACAGGTAAGTGAGAATGGCTTTAAAAGATGTTTTATTTACTGACTTGATCAAAACTTCTTAGCTTAGTCTAACCAGCTAACCAGTAAGGAAAATAATCCATAAATCCTAAAAGCGTCAATCATTTGGCTTCAATTTCAGGGTTGGAAGTGAGAGAAGGTGCGGTCACTTAGGTCATTTCCTCACTATGTGCCCGCTCCATGAAGCATGTCAGAATGATATCTGTGTTTTTTATGTCAATTATGTCAATAGCCAAAAAGTTATGCTTTTCCCTCTTCTCTAAGTAGTCTTGTTCGTTGCACACTTCTCAGCCAGAAATATATGCACCCGCTACTGTATTTTCTAATATTCAATCTGAAGTACAAGGTTGTCACTTCTATTACTATTTTGTATTTAGGGAAATGGAGTTCCTGAGGAAGGAACAGGATGAGACTAGTGTTAACTAAATCAGAACAAGAGAAAGCATTGCCTATAATCAAATATAAAAGGAATTGGTTTACTCTAGTTTATGAAAATAGTTTGAGTCCTGAAAATAACATCCCTAAGATTTCTTTCCTCCCCTCTACCCCTACCCATGCCCCAGCTCACAGAAATGCACTTACGTAGAGTTTGGGCAATCCAAGGTGACATCCAGTCATAGATATTTGTTTGCTTTTTGGGCAGCTGAATTTTCAAATTTTGGTTCACTAGCCAACCTTTCACATCTTCTGGTGTGACCTACCTCCTGGTGAAGGTGACCTACTCCCTTGGAAAAATCAGAACTCTGACAACAATATTTTCTCTGGTCAACGATGGCCAGTTGCTGGGCATGCTGCCCATTGGAGACTGGATGTGGCTCTCCACTTCAACTGGCCCCACCCAGGGTACACCGCCCATTTTGGTAACCTACTTGTCCCCTGTAAACACCTGAGTTTTTGATGTGTGCACTGAAGAATACATAGGACCCCTAAACACATTGCACAGTTTCTCAAAATGAGGATCAGTATTCTGAACTTCTCTAAGAAGGCTGAGAGAACAGATGACAGTTCAAAATGACCCCACCATGCACAGCCCTTGTTACATACTTACAAACCACAATAGCACAGGACAAGATGGCAGAGCCTAATTGGCCCCTGCCTCACTTAAATTACATAGTAAAGTTCTGATATTTGGCATTGCTTGACAAATCAGAGTAGGAATTACATTATCCTTTTATTTTTTTTGTAACTTAGCTAATTACGTTTTCTCTTATTTTATTATTATTTTTCTTCATTATTCTATCTTAAACCTGATGTTGATAATCTTGCTAATAATTATATTATGGGACATTTACTTTCTAGTATTTTCTTTCTAAAACTCAATATATATTTTCTTATGACTTTATTAAAGATTATACAAATAAACTAAATTTTAATGATGCTGCCATTTTTCAACATTTACCTTGAAAAATAACACTGGGTCTTTTGAATGTAATGACCTGAAATTTCTTGGAATAAATTGATGATTCATTTCAAGTATTATCAGCTAGAAGGATGATAAACAATACTGAAACTCCTGACTCACTTCATTATAAAGTCTCATTCTGTACCCAAGGGGAAAATGACAGATGAAGTGCTAGGCCCTGACCCGTGGTAACCCTACTGCCAGCAAGGCAAGCACTGGTTAGAAAAGGTCAAACACTGGAGTCTCAGGATCTACAAGCCAAAAATAGCATCAGGCACTGAGAAATGATTAGTCTTTTAACTCATAAAGGTGAGATACCAAATGCAGTGTAACCACATACTTTTCATATAGCATAGATTTTTTTTAAAAACTCTGAATTAAACATATATTTTTATGCCAGAATAGTTTTTTATAACAAAGCTGGCAACCAGAGTGGGTCATAACTGCCTTACAAATGTGACTTTCGCAACCCACTCTCACCCTAAACACACATGTCCCATGCTGGGTTGCAGGCTTCATGAGCTACGTGATTTGCAAGACTCGGCGCAAAATGAAAATGAGGGGCCCCAGGTTCAAAAATGGTTGAGAATTTCAAGATGGCGACAGCAGAGCATTAAACCAAGTGAGGAGCCCTTCTGAGCTGGGTGCCCTGCACAACTGCAGAGGTTGCATGCCCATGACGCCCACCCTAGTTACAAGAAAGGACTTTTGAAAGTTAAAAAAAAAAAAAAATTTTTTTTCCTTTCAAAGATAGATAATCTTTTAGCCTTTATTCCAATATCCTCAAATCTGGCCTTAGGTAAGACAGCATTTACATTCAGGAGCAGAGCACAGGGAGAGAATCAACCTTCTAACCAAGTACTTTTCCATTTTTGTCTCCACCTTCCATATTCTGATGGGCATTTTCACCTCCCTCCCCAGACCAAGGAAGAGTTGGTTGCTCAGGCTTTAAGTCTTTTGGCATGCATAATTGGCAACTGATTAAGTAAATACCTTTTGAACTTCAGGGCAGATTGTTTGAATAAAACACAATCAAATCCTTTGCGTTGAGAATGAGAAATGTAAGTAAGAGGAGAAGAAAATAGAAAAGTGAATGTCCTATTAAAAAAAGTATGGAATAGCTCTTCTATAAGGCCTCTTTGCAAACCAAAGCAAGCGAGCCAGACTTTAAAGTGTCAGCAGGGCAGGGAGAACACAGTAGATTAGACCCAGAAGGGCACAGCCCTGGTAACAATTGAGACTGTATGAGAAATTCTAAGAATAGAGCCTCAAGCATTTAGTGGGCATCATTTTGGGAGACACAGGCTTTGGCGAAAACATCTGCTGCATCAGCTGTTGGCAGAGTCTTGGAAGAGTTGGTATTATTTCATAGGTCTATTAATACCATAATTTTCTGTTTCTACCAAACATTCTAGTTATTCTTTGGGCTTGGCTTACTTGGTCACTTATTAGCTCTGAGAAATTGGTACAACAGGATTTCAGGTGCAGTCAGGTTTCTTAGTGTTGCTGTTCGGGCTTTGGTTTGTTGGCAATGGCCTGAGAATCCCGATGGCTGGGCTCTGCTACTAATAGGCGAGGTGATCCTGAGCAGGGCCCAGCACCTTCCAAACACAACTCTCAGCTTCACCAACCAAGAATGTGAGGGGACCTGCCTAGGTCAGAAGTCACATGGCTCCTCCTTAACAAGGGCCCTGGGGTAGGGGATGTACGGATCGGGTCTGGGCCACACCCCACTCCAGCTTCAACCAGAGAAGCTTCCTGATTTTCTGTGCATTGGTTGATCCCCCCAGTGGAGCACAGGAGTGAAAGCCTACCTCTGGAGGACATTCCCATCACATCTGATTCGGGTAGTGCCAGCTCTGACATACACGGCCAGGGCTCCAATCCCAGCTCGACCTCTTCGTAGGAAGTGACCTTAGGCAAGCTTTTTACCCTCTATGCCTTGATTCCCTTGTCTGGAAAATGAAGACAATGACCCTTCCTACCTAATTTGTGAGTAAAATACACTTAGCTCTATGCCTGGTTTACAAATGTTCCCAGTAGCAACTTTGTTTCAACAAAGGATTTCATGGAAAAAGAAAGACTGAAAAACACTGAACTCCAATCCTTAAAGATCTCTCTAGGGCTAAAATGCTGTATGATTTTTCCACCGTTTCTTTCCTTATTTTCTTTGTCCTTCACTCCCTCCCCCAAAACCTCTGCCACCAGGGTTGAACAAAGGTCAAACGGGAATCTTTCCCTCGGCCACAGCAGTGGTGAGAGTGTGTCTATCAATTTAAAAGTGTGCCTGAAGGCTGGGCGCAGTGACTCATGCCTATAATCCCAGCCCTTTGGGAGGCTGAGGTGGGAAGATCGCTTGAGTTCAGGAGTTCAAGACCAACCTGCGCCACATAGTGAGACCCCCGTCTCTACAAAAAATTTTTAAAAATTAGCCTGGAGTGTTGGCATGCCCATAGTCCTCGCTACTCAAGAGGCTGAGGCGGGAGGATGGCTTATGCTCAGGAGTTCAAGGCCACAGTGAGCTGTGACCGAGCCATTGCACTCCAGCCTGGGCAACAGAGTGGGATCCTGTCTTTAAAAAATGAAAGTATTCTTGGAAATGCAGTTTGGAAACTTAGTGTCATAGGATTTTGCCTGGCCTTTTTCAGCAGATGTAACCAAACCCTCCTTCCTCACTGCCCCATTTGTGAGAGGAATCCTGATAGTCTCTGTGTGCAGTGTGGGCAAGGCCTACATCTCTAATTACTACTGCAGACAATAATGCTAATGCCAATGGCAAATACTGTCACAAAGGAAAAATCTAGGACACGCAGAAGCGATAGCTAAGGCCTTGTAGAAATCACATAATTTATGTCCACTTCATGGCACTGATGCACGAATGACCTCCCAGCTGGCAGTTACCTTCACCGGCTTTTTCCTTCCACCTGCTTAGTGAGAAAACAGCCATCGATGACAGGAGCCCAGGATAAATCTGTCAGCATGACTTACGGGACAAAATCTCCTGAGAAAGGCTTGAGGAATCCAATAAATAAAAATCTCCGTGTCCCCAGCAGAAGCAAGGTTACCCAAGTTTATAACGTCTCCTTTTAACCCCTCTGGGATGAGCCTTATTGACTGTAATTATCACCCACCTCTGATGACACCCTGAAGTGGCACGTGTTTTGCTACCGTGAGGACCACCCCACACAGATCTGCTTCCCACATAGCAGCCCAAGAGCAGCAGGTTTTGGACAACGGGTCACAGTTATTTTTATCTGACAGGTAAATTGGATGCTTTGATTCTTCCAGGGAAGGAGCTGGGCATTGAAAACAGATTCCAGGCATTTAACAGAAGTTGGGGAAGGGATTTTAAGATACTTAGAGACTTAGAAGATAAGAGGCCAGCAGGGTCTCTGGCTACAAGATAACAACAGTTCTGTGGCTGTCACCCAAGCCCGCAAAAGGGTCTCAGTTGCCAGACTTGACCAGATACTAGACGCTGATTCTAAAAGAGGTTTGAGGACACCCAGAAAGTTTGAACCTGTTTCTTAGAATTCCAGCCAGTTTCTTCCTTCACAGGTCAAGGCATCTACAGTGGTATCCACGCTGCAGGAAGAATGAAATTCAGCACCAAGACAAGACAAGAGCACCTGAAAAAGCTACACTGGGTAGACAAGCAAAGGAAAGGGTGGAAGAAAGTGGGGTGTTTAGGATTCCTTACTGCCTAGGAAATAAATCCCAACTCCTACGCCTGGCCCCCAAGGCCCTACTCTTTCTGCGCTCTCTTTCTGACTGCCCCACAATTCCCACCCAGCTCCAGCTCCAGACTTACAGTTATAGACCCTGAGGGCACCTCAGAGTTAATGCAAGGGGCTGTGGACTCTCACACACCCAGGTTGTCTTATCCATATCTGTCATTTTTTGTGTCATATATATGAAACTGTTAGAAGGTTAACAAAATATAGGTTTATCTAGAAATAGTACTGAATCACTGGTTGCTTTGGTGCTGAATGAGCAATTTCCTGTAGAGGTTTTAGAAAGCTTTTTGTTGTTGTTGTTTTGGGTTTTTTGTTTACATAAGAAAGAATTGTTCTTTATGAGAAGCAGGGACCTCCTGGGTGACACAGACCCATACATTCGTTCAGGTAATCTCTTTCCTGGCATCTTTTTTTCTCCTAGCACTGTCCAATATAAATTTAATGCAAGCTGCAAATGTAACTTTTAGTTTTCCAGTAGCCACATTTTAAAAAATACTAAAAAGAAATGGGAAAATTTAATTTAAATAATATACTTTAATCCAATATATCTAAATATTGTCATTTCAACATACAGCCAATATTTAAGAGATACTGATAAGATATTTAAAATTTTTCTTTTCTCATACTAAGACTTCAAAGTGCAGTATGTATTTATGCTCTCAGCACATCTCAGTTTGGACCAGCCCCATTTAAAGTGCTCGGTAACCACAGCTGACTCGTGGCTACCCTGCTGGACACTGCAGTTCCACGCGGTCATACCTCAAGGTCAGGGTTCTTGCTGCTCCCCTGCTGCCCCTCTCTGCTTGTCTTCAACACAGCCATCCTCGATGCCTCGTATACGGACAATCATTGCGACAGATCTCCAAGCTTGGAGTGGTCTCCCATTCCTCGTTTCCTCTAGCACTTACCATCTATGCCACGCCACTTGCCCCAGTAACCCTACCCCATCTGGGCTCATGAGTCACCTGCTTCACAGTGTGTGTCATGTCTCCCCAAGAAGTCTGTGGCCTATCTGTGGGTAGCAAATGCACCTTTTCTCTTTTCCCTCCTCCATAGCACTAAGCAGAGTGAAGAACCATAGTAGGCCTCATAAGTACTTGCCCAATTGAATCAATTTCATTTTCTTAGACACTCTGCCCTATGCTGCTTGAGAAGGGAGCCTTTTATTTGCAATGAAGACTTAATATGCCAACCCAAGAACAAGGAGATGTGATGTTCTTCCTCCAGGGGCCAATTTCCTTACTTCTGGATGAATGCATTTTGTCATCAAGAACATCTCAAGACTTGCCATGACCATAGGTTACACTACCTTGGGCCTCTCATCTGTGCTCACAGACTCCAAATATGTGTATAAGCAGTACAGTATTTTTGAAAGAAGTTCCAAAGTATGTTTCCTTATGCTCCATACCCCTTCTCCATTTCTACTTCATTGAAGTAGAGAGGACAGGTGCCACTTTGAGAAAAAGGAGAAGACAGCAAGGAAAAACTCTCTCCTTCCCCTTGGAGGTCTGGAGAAGGAAGGGCACAGGGACAGGGAACAGAACTCCCCACTCCAGGGTGGTAAGGTAGGTCTGTGGAAAGGGGGTGACCAGCAGAGTTAAGCAGGCAGACTGTTCAGTCAGACTGAAGACTCTTAAGTAGCCTTCAGTTCCCACGTGTCTTAGACCCTGAGTAGAGAGCCATAGGGCCTAGTTGGAGAGTAGGTGACCTCACAGGCTGGGGAGTAGATGGCCTTGTTCAGGAACCCTTTGGAGGACTTACAGAGGCTCAGAGAGATCTATAGAGACAGTAAGAACCAAGAGGAGGTCAGTCAACAGAGACAAGCCTCTGGGCCATGACCCAGCTCTGAAACATGCAACCAATTCATCAGCTGCAAAATGCCCAGAGAAACAGCACTCACCCAAGGAGAGCCACAGGCAGATCCCTTATTCCCGGGGAATTGTAATATTTCTTGTTTTTTTTGGTTTTTTTTTTTTTTTTTTGGTTTTTGGTTTTGTTTGAGACAGAGTCTCACTCTGTCACCCTAGGCAGACTGCAGTGGCATCATCATAGCTCACTACAACCTCAAACTCCTGGGCTCAAGCAATCTTCCTGCCTCAGCCTCCCAAGTAGCTAGGACTATAGGCACACACCATGATGCCCAGCTAATTTTTATATTTTTGGTAGAGACAAGGTCTCATTCTTGCTCTGGCTGGTCTCGAACTCCTGAGCTCAAGCAATCCTCTTGCCTCGGCCTCCCAGAGTGCTAGGATTACAGGCATGAGCCACCACACCCAGCCAAGAATTTCAATATTTCTAAGAGACAAGTTACTCAACTGGGCTAAGTTTTGAACCAGAGTGCATTAAGACTAGGGTGGTGGTGATTATATTCATTCCACCAATCAAATACAACTCATCATGTATATCAGAACAAATTTAGAAAACATGGAAACTAACTTTTCCTGCACATCTCAGTATGAGTAATTCTGTGACTCTAATGTGTATGAAATCATTGAGTAGGTAAAGCTAAAAAGACAACAAAGTATAGAGGGTGTATGATGTGTCTGTGAGAAGGTGAGTGATCTTAAGACAATATTCAAATTCTATAAAGAATTTGTTGTCAAAAAATTACTTTAATGATTTGGCCTTGGCCCGTACTCATTTTGGACATCTTGTTCAAAATAGCATTCATTGAGCACTTGTGCTAGCCACTGCAGATACTCTATTAAATAAATATGCTCGCAAGGAAGGCACTTACACCTTGGTACCATTTTCTCTTCCAATGCTAGAAGTCTACCTACCAAAATCTGCTTTCATCATGGCCTTGGTGTCTGACATGTACACCTTAGTATAAATTAACTCAATGTGTTAACTCCTCATAATTTGTGGTTGTTTGTTGTGGTGGTGGTTGTTTATATTTTTATCTCATTCCCGACTATATAAAACAAAGCTTTGATCTCTGCTAGAGCAACTTATTGGCAACAGTAGACATCTGGTGAGCTGTATATCTTTTCATACCAGGAGGTCTTCTTCCCTGAGATTCATTCAACAAATACCGATTAAGTGCTGGCTCTGTTCCACACCCAGAACTAAATGCTGGAAAGACATGGATGCCTCTCTGACATCTCTTAGAAGTGCCATGAGCATCTCGGATGGAATAAGTCCTAGAGAACTGCCTGATTCCTGCTCAACCCAACCTGCTCTTGTCCCAGTTTTCCTATTCCAGGGCATAGCAGCGTCGTGGACGCTGCGTGCTCCAATTGGAAGCCCTTGTGTGACCCAGTTCCTCCCTGATGCCATCATCGCCCCTCGAAAACATACACACTTTGACACACAGACCCACACGTGTACTTTGGCCCTGCCTCCAAATCAGGTCTCGAATCTGAGCTCCCCTCTCTGTCCCCAGTGCCACTGCTGTGGGAAAGCCACACCCTCTCAATAGGGCCACTCAGATAGACTTAGGTGGGTTCCCCACCACCCGGGCTCCTCTCAGCACCCAGATCAGCAGGCAGATCGCCTCACTCACCTCCTTGAACACTCACTGGCTCCCCAGGACAGCTGGAATAGAGTCTGAACTCCTCCCCTGTCCTCTAAGGCACTGTGTCATCTATGCTGCTTACCTCGCCATGTGATCTGCCCCACAACCTCTCCAGCCTCACCTGCCATCTCTTTCCCCACCACCTGCATGCTCCAGGCTGAGTGCTTCTCAGAGAGACCCGCATTCTTTCTGCTTCAGACAGAAGCACTTGCTATTTCTTCTGCTTAGAATTTGCTCTCCATGTCTCATCACAGGTCGGGGTCCTTTTCCTCCTGCAGGTCTCAGTTTAAATGTCATCTCCTCACAAACATTTGCCCTGACCAGCCTAGCTAGGAGTACTCTCCATATTTTTCTATCAAAGCCTTCTGTTTATTTTCTTAAAAGCAAAATCATAGGTCATAAATAGTTGACTGACTTATTTAGTAGCATAACATAGTAATTAAGCACCTGGACTGTGAATCCAGACCCGCTGGATTCAAATCCTGGCTCTGTCACTTCCAAGCTGTGTGGCCTAAGAGAAGTTACTTAACGTCTCTGTGCCTCCATTTCCTTATCTCTCAAAATAATAGTATCTGCTTCCCAGAGTTGTTAGAGGATAAAATGAGTCGATATAAGTGAATCACTTCAAATAGTGTTGGTTTGTAAGCAGCATAGTATGACTGTTTGTTAAATAAATATAAAAATAAAATACGATAATGGCAGGAATTCTTTCTGTCTTCTTCAGCACTGTCTCCCCAGTCCCATGCCTAACCCAAAGTAGACACTCACTAAATGCTGATTAAATAGGTAAATGAATAAAAGAATGACCAAATAACGTGACTTCTGTCTTTGATGTTTCTGTGGTAGAGCCCACCAGGTCACAAACCTTAATGTTCAAAAGAATCACCTGGGGGCTTTGCTAAAAGTAGACTCCGGTTCTGTACGTCTGGGGTGAAGCCTGCGAGTCTGCATTTCTAACAAGCATCAGGCGCCGATGATGACGCTGGTCCATCGCTGGTTGCTACACTTTGCATAGCAACAGCTGACTTCTGGCAGACCTAGGTCTAGAAATTTGCTCCTGAAACCTGCTTGTCGGAAACAGCCTTCCTGTTGCCAGACATTTGTACCTTACAGACAGCCACTTCCTAATCAGGCCATGCCAAAGTTGGAGCCTTCCGGAAGTACTGATGAGGTCTCAATGGACACTGCCCATGATCTTACTCAGGTGTGGTGTCACATGAGTCAATAACCATCCTACCTTTACTCTTGACCACCTGGGAAGGTCTGGAAAGGTCTCCTAATATACTTCCCCTTTATCATCACCGGGCCATCTATATATTTCATCTGAAAAGAATCTTTTCTCTTTAGGGCTCTCTTTGGGGCCTTAAAAGGTGTAGTAAATGTGTTCCCTTTACACTGGCATTTTCAGTAATTTATTCCAGAAACTGGATCTTGTATTATTTAACTCTTAAATGCTTTCAGATTTCAAATATGCTTTGTATCAGCACATACCAACTATGTATGTTGGCACGGGCATTTTAAGAACAAGAAAATTAAGTTTTCAAAAGCAACACCCTGATTTTTTGGACACAACTAAGTTGTGATTATTTTTTCCAGGGAAGGGGCAGGGAGTGGTGTGTGGCTGGAATTACTCAGAAGTGCTCACCTGTCGCCTCTCAAGAGTGGTTGAATTTAAAATATTGCCGTTGCCTCTACTATAGCGTGTGCTCCAGGAAGGAAGTCCTGCTCCTTTCCAAACTCCCAACCAAAATAACCCCAGGGCACTCTCAAAAGTAGCATAATCTTCATGCAACAAAGACATTTCACAGCACCATGTCTGAAACCTGAATGTTTATCTTCTTTAAACAATCACAGCCTGCAATGCCTAATTATCTGCTTCCAAAAGCATTTGGTTAGGCACGCAACACATCTCAGTAATGGAAATGGACTCTAGTCTCCTAGAGCCAGTTCATAAAGCAATGGAGTTGTTTTAATATCGTCGATTCTCTCTCTCGGCAGTGCAGTCGAGTAATGTAGCAGAACTGTCTGATGGCCAAGGTAATGATCAGAGGGATATAACAGAGAGAGACATCTACTGGCTGAGATCGTAGAATTAGCTCATTTATTCAGTGGGAAGAGTTTGGCTGGAGGGCCTCGTGGTGCTGGCTTCACATGCCGATGTCCCCTCCCCACCAGCATCACAGTCCAGGCTGGGTAGGATCTGGGGATAAACATCCAAATCCTCCTTACCTGCTCCTTCCCGGAACCACGACTCTACCTGTGACTCTGGTGAAACTTCGTTCTCTCTCCCACATGCACGTGGGGCCTTCATTACTGGGTAAGAATTATTTGAGGATGCTAACTGTAGCTTTAAAAAAAAAAAGAAGCTGTTAGAATTTCCTACCTTACGGCTTCTCCAGAACTGACCACCATGTGTCCAGCTCAGCTCAACAAGATGATGGGTTTTCTATTCTCAAGTCCAGTAATGTCACCAAGCACTTCTTAAAGTTTGCAAACTCCATGAAGTGCTGTAGCACCTACCGTGGACTGATGTCCCTTGGTCTTTATTTTATCCCTAACTAATTCTCCCCCCAAAACACTATGATTTATTATTGTTCTTATTGTTATTGGCCAATGCCCCTGTTAATTATTCATAATTCCCTATAAATAATAATGCCCCCCTCCCCGCAGAGAATTTGTTTCTCCTTACTTCTATCCCTCCACCTTCGTCTAGAATCAAAGACCAAAGCGGACCATCCAGAACAGAAGGACTACACTGGAGCTCCATGTTCGTCCTGCCCCATACTATTAGGCATAAAGGGATGAAGAGTGGTACTCACCCCCCACTCCTGAGTCGCAGGGGCACACTTTAATAGGCACGTAGGCAGAGTCACAACATCCACGTTTGTCTGCAGCGGGCAATCAGAGCGCACCCAAGAGGAAAGGGAGGTAATTTATTTTCCTCAACAAATAGATTTTAAAGTAGAGGTCACTGATATTACAGAGAAAATGAGGATTACAGCATAATCAGAGAGACCCAGATAAAGGACCTGGCACACCATTTGCAGAGCATACTAGATATTGGTTGATAAAGATCTCAACCAATAAAGACCAACCAAAACCAACCGATAAAGATCTCTTCAGGCTTGAAGCCTATACTTTCTGTAAGAGAAAGAGCAAATATTAAAACTTCATATTTGATATTAATATTGCCTGGAAGCAAGTAGTAGACACCTTTGCTCAGAAGGTTTGGCACACAGAGAAGGTTCTAGACAGTGGTATATTCCATTATGTAGCATCACCAGTTTCTTACCTTTACATAGAGGGGTAGGTCCAAAACTGTGTAACACTCTCATTACAAGATGTGCACTCAGTCATCATCAACTAACTTTCCCTTGCCTTCATATAAGATACCACTGCCTGGGAACATGCTGGACTGTTAGACATGGTCAGCAGCCCCCTGGTGAACATCTGTTCTACTCTTGGAATCCCTGGGAGTGCTACCTAGTACACACGGGGTGTAACTCACACGTGGCCACGGATCTTCTCCTTCTTCCCCAAGGCTTCCCCAGGCAAACCTGGCCTAAAGCATGAATGCTTTTGGTAAATATAAAGGGCTTTAAAAATATTAGTGTTAGTTGCTGTTCTTGTTGTTAATACTACAATTTGGAGCTATAAGTATATGATTAGCCACTTCCCGCAATTATGACCACTACAAGGTAGACAAAACAGCTTTTCTCCTGGAAATTCTAATCCCTTTCTTGAAGAGTAATAATTCTCAAATAGAGTGATTTTTCCGCCAGGGAATGTTTGGCTACGTCTGGAGACATTTTTGTTGTCACAGCTGGGGGTAGGGGGAGTCTATTGACATCAAGTGGGTAGAAGCCAGAAATGCTGCTAACTATCCTACAGTGCACAGGACAGACCCCTCATCCCACTACCCAAAGAATTGTCCTAAATGTCAATAGTGCTGAGATTGAGAAATCCTACCTATAGGATTGCAGAGGGAGAGAAAAGATCTTCTAGCCTTATTCTCCACCTGGAACCCCACTATAAGCTTTCTGGGTTAAGTGGGAATGGGTGTAGCACAGAGTACTGGGCTTGAGAGGGGAAGACTAGGTGCTCATTTGGGCCACTTTGCAACTGTGTGACGTTTGACCAATCAAAATGACTGAGTCCTAATTTCCAATACTCTGCTTCTATTGTCAAATACATTCTAGGTTGGTATTCATAAACATTTTTACTGTAACTCACGCAACATTATAATGCATCATCCACGTTTGAGGATGAAAGAGGTGCTATTAATAATTATGGTGGGGCAACAGGAGTAAATCTGGACTGTTCTGGGCACTGGGTCACGTGGCCATCCCCACCAAAAAGGACAGCCAGGAAGCAGCATTCCCCTGTGTCTAACTAGCATTCTGCTCATTCCATGAGACTGGAACACTCCTCAGCCAGTCTGGTCGCTATATCCACCCCCTTATGTAGGGGGACAAGGATTATTATCTCTAACTACAGAGCAAGCAGTCTGAGAAATAGGATATCAAGCTGAGCACCCATGTGCCCCATCTCCTGATTTCTACCCCAGTGTCCCTGCAGCTGCGACAGTGTCTATCCTCTCCCAACTGCGGCAGGAGGGAGATAGGAAGCAAGGGGCCGGGACTTCACGGTGCCACATTTGTGGGCCCATGCCTATTTCTTTAACGGGTTTAACAAGACTGTTATGTGCATTGAGTACCAGCTGCAGAAGAGAATCTGAGACACCGTCTTAATACTAACCAGGAGAGAAGCTGGTCAGCATTATGTGCCCAGGACGGATGGCCATCTTGTCTTCATTAATGCTCAACTTCCTATAGCATCGCTAGATAGCAAATCACATCCATCTTTACGGGACGTTTAGGGAGAATAAAGGAAGGAAGACACTCATGGGTAATAGAGAACATCCTCACACAGAAAACTGTCAAGTTTGGTCGCCTGATTTAGATCTGGCTTGCTAACCTCACTTTCTATTTGTTGCAGTGCCTGCTCTCTTAGATCTTAGATCCTGATACAGTGCAATGGACTAGAGTCTTCCTCT
>CAUYRT010080741.1:0-10165 GCA_963574885.1 Lepilemur ruficaudatus
CAGATTCCTGATGACCTTCGGACCAAATTGTTCTAAGCAGAGGCCAAGACATCACAGTCAGGGGTAAAGAAAACCTCGGAAAAGAACTGTGTCCCCTGGCAGGGATCTGCTTCAAAAAAGCAGGCAATACACCCCTGCCCCGTCCCAATCTAAGCTGCCTCCATCACATAACCTGAAAACCCAGGCGCTAGATCGCATCAATGGCAAGGGTGCCATTGGACGGTGCAGAACATTTACAAGTGGCTGCTGGTCTCTGCACAGGTGCGCATGCTCGTGTTTTAAGAAAGGATAAAAGACAATACTCAGCTGTTCTGTTCCTCCAGCCTGTCCACGTAAGGTGACGCAGAGCTTTCTGCTTAAGCACAAGGCTCCTCAGAGACACTTTTGAAGAGCTGTATTTGTGAAGTTAATATTGGAGCTTACACTACTTAGGTTATTTTTTTTTCCTCTTATACTTGGGGAAGGTATGAGTAAAAGATGGAAGATAATTTTAACATGAAAAGAAAAGGAAGTGGTTGAGCAATTCCAAGAGAAGTAGATCCACCTGAACAAGTGATGGCTTCCCCACAGCACGAAGAGATGCAGAGATGTCTGCACTGCAGTTACCAGTTTATACACACATCCGAGTACTTGTTGTTGGATTCTCAGTGCAGTGTTGTTCCCTTTTTCAAGATTGAGTTGCTCTTAATCTATACACACCCAGGTAGTAGCAGATCCTACTTTTCCGATCCAGTCACCTCCTCAAACATAAGCGTCAGTATGTAAATGTGCTCTAGGAAATCTCTCTGCCTTCCTCAGTGAAAACCTCCATGGATTGGCTCTGGCCCAAGTGCGTTCTCAACAGCAGAGCGCAAAGTCTGTGCCTTGACCAATTGGTTCTTGGCCTTGGAGCAAGAAAGGCAAGTCTTGCGGCAGAGGGGAGGGCGGTGAAGGTCAAGTGGGGGTTGGGGGGTGACCATTGCTGCAGGAGACTCAACAAAATATGACTGGAGCTGCAGTCCTGCAGATGGTAAGAGAGTGACTCTTCAAAGGTCTTTGTTCTGATTAAGCCAGGAGGGACCAATACATCATTCTCTTCTCTCCGACACTGTAATGTCAGCAAATAAATCACAGCTGAATGGGCACAAGTATCTGAAATGTCTTTCTAACTTGTTGGGCAGGTCTCTGGTCAATATGGAGACCTCCATGTACCCCATGGTGGTCTGATGAACTTCTGAAGCATAAAGATGACATTTATAAAAGGTGTAGGTGGAGTTCGAATACAGGTTCCTGCTCTTTGCCAAGTGTATACCTGGAAACTGTCATAAAAATGGATTACTATTAAGTGTATTGGGGTTTCTTAGGGAACCAGTGGGAGTGGCATTACTGGGCATCAGATAAATCCAGATTTACCCAGCATATGTCAAAATATAAAAAAAAAAAATGGTGACCCTTTGAAATAGTGAAATTACATTTAGTATCCTACCAAATGTGTATGATGGTGCTGTGTCTGTTGGTTATACCAATTGCCCTAATGTCTCTCTTAATTTAATAGTGATGTGAAGTCCTACATTCAGGATAAAAAAAAAAAAAGCCCACATACACAATAGGGAATGCTTAGCTAGACGTGCTAAAAAATATGCTTATATATGTAAAAAATAAGGGCTCAAGTTGATAAATGGGCAATTTTGATGAGCCACCAGATTCAAGGAGGCCCTAGTGAGACCAGCTGTTCCACGGTCAGGTCTGGCACAGTTGGAGATGAGCATGTTTCACGAAGCTGCAATTCCACTTCTTGGCAACGTGCATCCTGAATGTGGGCTCTGTCCCCGTGTGTATGAGAATGCTCAAGCGCCGTAGGAAGCAGTAAATGTGTGTGAGCTCCGAAACAAATACATACATGAAGGAATATTCATACAATGAATTAATTAAAATGAGTGAAATAAATCTACAAAAATAAATCTTAAAAATAAATGTTGAGTTGCAAAAGAATATAGACAGTACGATAGATACCATTTGTGTACATTTTTTTAAATTCACAAAACAAACAGAAAAGCATAAAAACATAGATGGGAGGAATTTATACCGCCTACAGGGAAGAGAGGGATGGAAATAGAGTGGAGGGCTTTGGTTGTATCAGAACTATTTTATTTCCTTTTTTAAAACCATCTGAAGTAAACATGGCAAAAATGTTAACATCTGTTAAATTTGAGCAGTGGGTACATGGGTATGGATTTTATTATTTTCTATACTTTTGCTCTATCTTTGAAATATTTCTTGACTTGAAAATAAAGTATTTTAAACACATTAATCATGGCCAACTAAATTTTAAATACTGTAGTTTTAGCTTCCTCCAAATTTATTTTTTGAATGTATATTATAAAAGTACTGTAATCTCAGCACTTTGGGAGGCTGAGGTGGAAGGATCACTTCAGGCAGGAGTTCAAGACCAGCCTGAGCAACATAGTGAGGCCCCATCTGTACCAAAAAATTTAAAGAAAAAACTAGCTTGGCATGTGGTGTGTGCTTGTGTTATAGTCCCAGCTACTTGGGAGGCTAAGGATTGCTTGAGCCTAGGAGTTTGAGGTTGCAGAGAGCTGTGATCGTGCCACTGTACTCCAGTCTGGGTGACAAAGCGGGATCATGTCTCTAAAAAAAAAAAGTAATATGTTCTATTAAATCAGTTTTGGAAAAGTAGGAAAAAAATAGATTACTTAGAATCTAATTGCTCAAAAACAGCCATTATTGATATTTTGGTCTGTTTCCTTCCTTTTTTTTTTTTTCATTGTGTGGGGATATGTGTGTTTAAACATAGTTCTAAGCATCTTGAATCCTGCCTTGTTCATTCATTACAGTATAAGCTTTTCCACATTATGCCTTGGCTTCCGTGAACGTCATTTTTACTGACTTCCGTTAAAGGTGTCCCACAGCGTACTTAACCAGCACCATTTTTGCATAAAAAGTCATGAACGTGCAACAGTCGCATATTCTTAAACATCATCCTTTTGAAAGTCTTGGAAACGAGATTGCTACAAGGCTGTTCGGCGTGGATGATGCTAACAAGGTCTGTCACATCTGCAGGATCGCACTCCTGTGAGGACTGAGCTTGTCAGCATCATCCCATGGGTGGGACCTGTGCATATGAGAAAAGCCAGCTCAGTGTGTGTCTCGCCTGAGAGCAAACAGGTGCTGGGCATCCAGCGTCTGCCGTGGGCTCAGGAGCCTACAGCTGGGGCAGAGTCTGCTGACGCTATGAAATTCTTGTTTTCAGGCCTGGGGTGACAACAGGAATAATTACTCTGGATCCTTCTGTGCCCTTCCCCGCTTACCGATGCTCTCACGTGCACTGCTACTTGACCCTCTCGGGGGCACATGGCTGCTCCTGGATTACAACCCATAGGTGGGAAAGTCTAAACTACCACCCGATGCTTCAGACTCCTTCCAGAGCTCTTTTCAGTTCCCATCCTTAGACCCAGGCAAAACCAGCCTCTTCCCTGGGCTCTGGACTCTGGGAGACCGTCCTTGGGCCCTCCAACAACTTGTACCCCTGCCCCATGGGTCCAGGGGCCATGTCTGCCCAGAGCCCACTCGCCCAGTCCTAGACCACACTCTGGGTCCCTGGAATTCCCTGACAGATGGCCCTGAGCATTTCCAGTGCCTACACAAACCTGAATCTGTCCTCCTGGAGGACAGACCACCAATAGGTGCACTCTAGACCCATGGGCAGCATTTTGCAGGAGGTAGACAGAGCTTAGACCTGTGGGATGCAGGGTAAATTCAGGGTGGGGCATGTGGGCTGGGGCAGGCACAGAGGCTGAGGCTGACTTTGCCTGCAGTGTAGGTCAGAATTGCAAGGACCTCGAGAATTCTGAATTCAAGCCTGGCCCCTCTTGGTCATTATGAAGATGTATTTGACAGAGTAGGAGGATAGACCACATTCTGTGTAACAGTTTGTTAACTTGAACTGTAACTTTTAAATATTTAGAGATTCAGCACTTGGACCTCCTTTTCTACTCTTGCCCTGGGACCTGCAAGTATTAAGAATGGTCCTGGAGGCCGGGTGCGGTTGCTCACACCTGTAATCCTAGCACTCCGGAAGGCTGAGGTTAGAGGATCACTTGAGGTCAGGAGTTCGAGACCAGCCTCAGCAAGAGTGAGACCCCTCCCCTCCCCGTCTCTACTAAAAATAGAAAGAAATTAGCCGGGAAACTAAAAATAGAAAAAAAAAGTAGCCGGGCATGGTGGTAGCTGCCTGTTTTCCCAGCTACTCAGGAGGCTGAGGCAGGAGGATTGCTTGAGCTCAGGAGTTTGAAGTTGCAGTGAGCTACGATGATGCCACTGCACTCTAGCCTGAGCAACAGAGCAAGACTCCATCTCAAAAAAAAAGAAAAAGAAAGAAGTAGGCACTCTTCACTTGGTACGCTGACCTACCACTCATTTATAGTCACCAGCCTGACCTCTGTAGGCATCTGAGTTTCCGCCATCTGCCTTAGACCTCTCTAGGCTGAATGCTTATCAAGATCAACCAATCATATCTATAGATTTCTGGTGTGTGTTATTAAAAGGGTACTATCTAGAGTCAGAAGTAGCATGTTTGAGTTGGATTTCCCATGTATTAGATGGGCAAACATGGCACCTCTCCCCATGGACTCCTTTAACTCTTCTCACCATACCCAGACAAGAGACACTGGTAACCTCAACTCTCACCCAGGTAAGGATTCAAGATCCCTTTCCTTTAGTCTGCTTTGAACCATTTGTCATATTTGCTCTCCAGTTCCAAGGTGATTGAATTTGCATCTCGGCTTTCTCATATTCTCCCCCTGGATTTATCAGGCCTCTTACTTTTTTTCTTGGAACTGACTGGTGACTCCATAGAATGCTGCCTCTGGCAATTTCCTTTGACCCAACAGGAAAATTAGATTAAGCCCCTGCAAGAGCAGGGGCCATGTTTTATTTCTCTTATCCACAGTGGCAGAATGGTGTCCTCTGTTAGGTGTGTATATATCATCAAATTTTGTTGTTAATAATGATGATGTTGAAGATTGTGGCCTTCATCACTAGTTCTGCTTTGAGAATACATTCCAGCCAGGTGCAGTGGCTCGAACTTGTAGTCCCAGCTCCTTGGGAGGCTGGGGCGGGAGGAGCACTTGGGCCCAGGAGTTTGAGGCTGCAGTGAGCTATGATCACGCCATTGTACTCCAGCCTGGCAAGTGACAGAGCAAGTCTTCATCCTAGCAGTGATATGATAGACTTATATATATAGCCTGTAGGGGACAATGTGTGACTATGATCAAGAATTTTGTAGCCAGAGTTCAAATCCTTGCTCTGTCACTTTCTAGCTATATGATGTTAGTTAAGTTACTTCTCTAGACCTCAGTTTCCTCATCTATAAACTGGAGATAATGACAATTCTTTCTTACTTAAGAAGGTTGTTGTGAAGATTAAGTGAGTTAACATTAGTAATGAACTTGGAACAGTGCTTGACATGTAATAAACACAAAATTGTTTGTCAAACAGATCAAAAAAAAAAAGAAAAACCCGAACTGATCTACTTCTATGCTCCTAGATGGTATGAAAATATTATTATTTGGAACAGGTGAAAAACATCTTCATGTGGTTCAGGCAGAGTTTCACAATGGATTTAATTGTAATTGTTTTGCTTAGTAGTGAACATTTTTAGTTTTCAATCACTAGTGACAATCATCCAGTAGATAAATAAGTGTGATGTGGATTATTTTGAAGCTTAGCCATGAGGGCCTTTTTTTGTTTTTACAAAGTTCCTTTAAAATGGAAATATCTTTCACATAAAATAAAGAGATACTTAGAAAATGTGTAGGTATGATGGGAATGTTAAAATGATTTAAGTTTTTTTATACATTTATTTTTACAAATTAAGACTTAATAATATCTTAAAAGGGAACAGTTAAGTCATTGTACATCCTTAAAATGGTCTACTGTGCAGCTGTTTGAAAGAATGCAGTAAATTTATATATACCCACATGGAACAGCCACTCAGCTATATCATGATAAAAAAGGAAAGTGTATTTGGTATGCACATATAGGCTTTTGGAACATTCTATTGCATTAAATGGATTTTAGTCCATTTACTGTTGCTTTATAACAGAATACCTGAAACTGCAATTTATAAAGCAACAAAATTGTTTTCTTACAGTTATAGAGGCTGAGATGTCCTAGGTTGAGGGGTACATCTGGTGAGAACCCTCTTGCTGGTGGAGATTCTGCAGAGTCCCAAGATGGCACAGGACATCACATACCAAAGGCGCTGGGCATCCTAGCTCAGGTCTCTCTTCTTCTTATAAAGCCACCAGTCCTGCTCCTATGGTAACTCATTAATCCATTAACCCATTAATCCATTAATCCATGGATTAAATTAATCCATTCATGAGAGCAGAGCCCTCATGGCCCAATCACCTCTTAAAGGCCCCACCCCTCAATCCTGCCACATTGAGGATGAAATTTCAACATGAGTTTTGAGTTTTGCTATTCAAACCCTAGCAATAGGTCACACTCAAAATAAGGTGTAAGTAAAAAGCAACTTTATTTGTTCCTTTCACTGCCTCTTTAAATCTTGGAGGGAATCGTGTGCAGGTGCCTCATAACATTTTTTGTCACTTGGATAAGATAAAGTCCCCTAAGCAGTCTTATTTCCAGTAATAGTTTCATTTCTCGAATTCAATTGGCCAGTCTAGTGAAACAACTGTGACGCTAAACTCCTGTGTAAACTAGAGCTCATCGCTCCCTCCAACTCCACTCTACAGTGAGGATGAGGAATGGGGCGACCTGGGAGGCTCCTGACTTCTCAGCTTCCTGGCCTTGGTCTGCTACTGCCTCTCTCTTGCTTCTCTAAGTAACGTTGGCTCATCCAGGGTTGAAAAGAAGAGAGAGAAGTAAAGGACAGGAAAGGTCTTACTCGACTGATGACCAGGTAATTCTTGCTGGGGCCTTCTGGGAGTAGCGATTCTGGTTCTTATTCTTCCCCTCTTCTGTGCTTTTCTCAGAGACGCCCCAACTAGGAACTTGCAGTTCCTGTGATGTGGCTGATGCCGTTTCTGGCAGGCCACTTACACCGCTGACCCTCAGCCTTTGGATGTCTGATGGTTCACCACAAACACACATTCTTTTTGGGGTCTCATGTCTCTCCAGGACTGCACAATGTCCTGTTTAAGGCCATTTCAGGTTGGTTTTTGTCCATGAGTCCACTTGGTCCTCACATCAACGCAGCTCACTCCCAGGGAAGCCTGGCTGCTCTTCATTCTCTGCCTCTACGGGCCTCAAATCATAGCTTATCACCTTAGACTTCTGCATGTCCCTCAAACTCTGGGGGATGCTATTTAGCCTATCCCTAGAAGTGTTGTTTTTTGGGGGGGGGGCGGGGCAGAGTCTTACTCTGTTGCCCAGGCTAGAGTGCGTGGTGTCATCATATAGCTCACTGCAACCTCAAACTCCTGGGCTCAAGTGATCCTCCTGCCTTAGGCTCCTGAGTAGCTAAAACTACAGGCAGGTGCCACCACCTGCCCCTCTAATTTTTATATATATATTTTTTTTTTGTAGAGATGGGGTCTCTTGCTCAGGCTGGTCTTAAACTCCTGGCCTCAAGCAATCCTCCCACCTAGCCTCCCAGAGTGCGGGGATTATAGGTGTGAGCCACCAACCCCACCTGTTTTTTTATTTTATTTTATTTTAAAGAGATAAGGTCTCACTTACTCTATTACCCAGGCTGGAGTAATGTCACGAATCATAGCTCACCACAACCTCAAACTCCCAGGCTTGAGCAATCCTCCTGGCTCAGCCTCCCAAGTAGCTGGGACTACAGGTGTATGCCTGGCTAATTTTTTAAATTTTTAGTAGAGATGGAGTCTTGCTATGCTGCCCAGGCTGGTCTCAAATTCTTGGCCTCAAGTGAGCCTTCTGCTTCAGCCTCCCAAAGTGCTAGGATTACAAGGGTGAGCCACCACATCTGGCCTCTCGAAGTGATTTTTTTGAAGGCTTTTGTTGGTCTACAGTAAGAGGAAACAGCATTTCCCTGAGCCCTCTGGGCATGAGGAAAACACACAGGCATGACCCAGTCCTCTCTAAAGAAAATCCTCTCTTTGTTGCCACTTCAATGTCAAGACTTTTATACTCTCAAGATTGGCTAAGGCTTGTAAAGCCAGTTTTTGGTTCTTGCCTTTGTAAATCCTGTTTGAGAAGTAGCCTTTCTGTTTGGAATATGTTTGTGATGTCTACTATTTTCTCTTAACTTTTGAGGCTGCACCTGAAACTAAGACAGAAAGAGTCTTGTTATAACATTCTATTTAACTTATTTATCCAGAGAATATCTCTTTGAGATGTTAAAAGGCAAACGTCTCAACACATTTAAAGATCTAATTGGCTTTTATTAGTAATTCATGAATTGGGCAGCATCCTGTCCAAAATAGAGGGAGCTCTGTTGGGCATGGCAGAACAGTTGGTTTTTATAAGATAGCATGATCAGAAAAAAGGAAACAGAATAATAGTAATTTGAAAAAGCAGATTGGCTAACATAAAGTATTTTAGGTTACCTTCCTTGTAAAAGTTAAAGCAGAGGGGGAATTACCATGTCAGCTTGGGTTGACTGGGCCCTTTGATAGGTTGCTATAAACACCCTGTGTTTAGGAAAAACTCTTCTGTTCAAGGATTTTCCTGTTCCCTTAAAGTTTCAGTTTGATTATGTAGCACTTACCATGGGTTACTCCATTTTGGTTTGGTCTGTTGGGGCCTAATGCAGGAGCTCAGTGTAAAACAGTGGCCTCCCATAAATCTTATTTAACAAAGGATACCCAAGAAATGGATTCCTGCCTCCTAGCCTCCTGTACCTTTTCAATTTTATACTATGTTCATTTGTTACCTATTCCATATACCCGATCAGGTCCTAAAATGCTTGCTGTTACAAAGTCAGAGCAAAAACACACTGAAAAAATTATGCTTGTTTTAAAAGCAAAATTATAACTCAAGGCACAAAGTGAAGAATTGATGTGATTATATAAATTTACAAGCCAAGAAGGGGACTTTGTCTTTAATTATCCATATATCTTAGTTCTGACTTTTTTTTTTTTTTGGAGGTGTTCTCCCTGTGGAGGAGAGCCGCCCACTTCTGATTTTTCTGTTTTTGTTTTGTTTTGTTTTGTTTCGTTTGGATTAATTATATTTTCTCAATTCTTCACTGCTTATTTCTGCCTTCTTGGTACCACCAAACTGACAAATTATGGTTATTCCATTGTACTTGAATCCTGTCTACATCTGATTTTGAGTCATAGAAGTGCAACATTGGAAGGAAACAAAAATCATTGTGTGACTGTTCCTTAGGTCATGGATGATGAAGCTTAGGCTCTCATAGTAAATCATTACAGCAGAAACATACTCCAGGAAGCCTTTTGCAAAGCAATAAAACCTGCCTATTTATTGTTGTGTGTGTTTTATTTTCTTCTTTTTTCCTTTCAAGTAAGTGTTGAAGATAAATGAGAGTATCCACTATATTATATAACCTTGTGACAGCATTTGTTCCTGTCTTGTGCTACCCTTAGGGTAGGATGCAGTTCTCTTTCTTTCTCAAAAGAAAATTCACTCTACAAGGCACTAGAGGGAAGATTTTGTAGAGAAGATGGATTGGAAGGTTACATCATATAACATGCAGTAAAATTTAATAAAAATCCCCATTAAACAATTCTGTTCTACACCAAGTTCATCTCTAGATACCAGCTACTCACCCTCACTTATAACCCTTTTCTCAGGCAGTCTTCTGAGGCCTGCCTGGTTCCAACCAGCTTTACTGCCCCTGGGATCTTCCCTCCAAACTCCTAAATCTCTCCTTTTTCTCCTGCAGAGAATTTTTTGCATCTTCACACCTAAAATTCTGTTTATCTAGTAATGCACTTCCATTGGAAGAAAGTAAGTAGTAAAATTTTGAAAATCTTTCTTGCCTCAAAATAAATTTCTTTCCCACCATGTGCAAGAAAGCAACAATAAGTAAGCACAGAATCCACGTTTATACAGTTGAGGACATTTGCTGTGACAAAATTTCAGAATATTAGAGCTATAAAGGCCCTGGTGTAACTGACAAAGGCACTGAGACCTAGAATAAGATCCAAGGGAGTTGGTTGACCTCCAAAATCTGCTTTTTTTACTTTCTTTCTCCTGAGCCCTAGTG
>CAUYRT010080743.1:0-15932 GCA_963574885.1 Lepilemur ruficaudatus
AATCCCTAGTGAACACCACCACCATTTGAGCACCATAGTGTTAATCAGTCAGTACCAATTTGATGGCAAGTACATGTGGGGCCCATTCTTCCAGTCTTGTGTCACCTCACTTCGAATAATGGGCTCAAGCTTAATCCAGGATAATGTAAGCACCATGACCACACAATTTTGTGAAGCATTTTTTTCTCTTAATTTCTTTTTCTCCTCTAAGTGCAGTGATCTTGAAGTGATGAGACTAGTGCTTGATGAGATTAGAGGTGTGTATTTCATTTAAAATCCAGTTTGCATACATATGTGTGGCTAGACAGACAAAGTATGTATATATATAGCTGATTCTTATTATTTGCATTAATTATGCTTTATAAAGTCACATGAACACTGAATTAGCCATTGTTCCTTTGGGAAAAACAGAGTTAGGTTTCTGTGAGCCTCTGATCATGACACTTTTGTCAACCAGTTAATAGAAAACCTTTTTGTGTATGTTTAATGACATGTTATTTAATGTATATTTCTCACAACTAATTATATACATTATTTCTTTATTATAAAACACAAGTCACGAACAATTTAACATTTCTCTGACCCTGATAACATGAATATAAATTTCTTTGGCTTTCAGGCCTCAAAACAACAACGACAAAAAAATCCAATTTGAAAATAAAGGGAAGCATGCCTACTCATTAATATTATTCAACTCTTAAACTGTTCTTTTTGTCTTCAGATGCTCTAAGACAGCAGTTTTCAAAGTATAATCCAGTTTAGGGACACTTTGTAGTGTCCCTGAGACACTACAAAGGGTCTATAATATCAAACTATTTCATCATACTATGAAGGCATTTCTCTTTATTCATGAAAGTAATTTTCCAGAGGCTGCATGATGTGTGATTTTACAATAGACTGAATACAGAAGCAGATATGAGAATCTAGCTGTCTTTTTTAAACCAGAAAGTAATGAAATTTGTAAAACTATGAAAGAATATCACTCTAATCTGTAATTTTCTTTTTCAGAAAATACAGTTACTTTTATTTTTAAATCGTATATATGTTAATATGTCATGAATGTATTGTTTTTTTAATTAATAATTTTTTTTAATTTCTCAGTTTTAACTACTAATACAGTAAATAATGTTAGATATAATTCACATAAACAAAACCTTTTGGGGTTCTTCAGTAGCTTTTTTTGAATATAAAAGGGTTCCTGAGACTAAAAAGTTTGAGAACTTGTCCTCTAAAATAGTGCTGCTATTTCTAATGGTTGTTATCTCCTTGAAGAAGATCATATTCTACATTTTCCTTCTTCCTGGCTTTCTGACTTGAGATAATGTAAAGGTTAGAAATAGTATTGGTTGAAGGTGGATCTAAACAAAAATTAAGTGGGATTCTTGCCATTTTGTCAGTCAAATACATTTAAATGCCTCCCCTTATGTATGTGTATGATCATAGCTTTTGATAATCTTTCTACACCAACTAATTGATAGTAAATTATCCCAGAATGTCTTTTTAAAAACCAAGATTATGACCTTTAGCATTTCATTGCTGTGTTTTGAGTTTCTTCCTCTAATAGCACATTCTAATTCTATTTTTTCTCTAAAACCTTCCTTCTTTTTTCCAGTCTAGCCCTCCTTTATGGAGTGTCAAATGATATTTTCTTTTGTTGTTGTTTTTTAATTTGCACTTAGAAAACAGCTACCGTTTCTGCTCAAGAAAGCCAGAATAACATTTAGTGAGAATCTTCGTATAATCAGTATGTTGAGTTTTAAACTAAAATTTACTAGATCATTTGATTTGTTATTGTTATTGTGTTTCTATTTTTAGTGCCATTTTCTTCCCAAAGCAATGGCATTTCTAAATTGGGTAAGATTAGGAGGAAAAATCAATATTTTCTATTGGGCCCAAGCTATGCAAACTTTAGGTACATTCCAAAGCTACTATATGAGATGTTTTATCTTTGCCTTCAAACTCAGCTTACATCAAGATGATAGAGTATCTTCCTCATTGGGGATATGGTAGGTTTTCCCTGAGTATCATTCATGGTCGAGCATGGTCCTCTATCATTCTCTCATTTCTCCTCCCACTCTCATTACCTTCCCTCTCCATTATTCTCCCCTTGTCTCCTTCACTTTTACTTTCCTCTGATTTCTTCCCCTTAATCGGGTAATAAGTACATCTCCTGGAAAATCATGTAATAGGCAAGGGTATGGGCTCTACCTCCAAATGCTTGTGTCAGAATTCCAACTACAGTGTCTAGTTGTGACATTATACAAATCTCTTAGCCTCTTTGTGCCTCAGTTTCCTCATTTGCAAAACAAATATTAGATGGCTTACCTCACAGTGGTGTTGTGAAAATTAAATGAACTAACAGGTTTAAGGTATTTATAATAGAGCTTGGATTATAATAAGTGCTTAGAACATGTGAAGATACTGTCTATAGATGATTACTACCTACTGCAATGAGTGAGCTAGACCTGGGGAGACACGAGCAAAAGCAACTTTATTTTTTCTCACTGTTCTGGAAAATCCACCCTGTGAATCCATTCTTCCCCTTCATGAATAAAATTTCAAGCCATTTCCATAGTTTTTCCAATCAGCCTTGGATAAGAAAAAGACCAGAATTTTAGACTCACATCCCATTTTAAACTTCTTCCCTCCCCCAACTTGGACCTTAGAGATCCACAACTCATAAATTCAGGGAGCTAGGGATGCTTGTTAGTTTCTTCTCTTTTTCCTGCTCTTTTCTACCCAGCTGGATGCTGTTTGTGCTCCTTCCAAGGCAGGGATGTGAGGGCGACGGTGGGCGGGAAGAGAAGGTGAACGGTAAGGAAAGATCCTACCTGACTAGTACAGTTGTGGTCCAGCATTGGTGATCTCCGGGGTTGGCAGGTTACAAACCCCTGTTGGTCTTTCCCTTTTAAGACACATTTATGGCTTCTACACAAACGCTATCATTGCAGGTCAGGTCTCTCACCCCAGTTCCAAGGAATCGTGGCTCCTCAGGTGCCTGCTGTCACTACCCTCACATTCTGCTTCCTGTGACGCTGAGGTGGCATCACCCGGCAGGAAACACTCCCACAGAGGGCCTCTGCAAGATGACTCATGTGTAATTCCCTCCTGCAGAGTCCACATTGGGCCCATGAGTCATGTGCATCCTTGTCCAGCTATCATCTGAGGGTGGCTGAGTCTCCCTGAGGCCCTCTCCTCACTCACCTGCTCCCACCATCCTCACATCTTTCAGTTTTTCATGAGTGAGCCATTATCAGTCCCTGTTTCCCCAAATCACTGAGTGATCTTGAAGCCACATTCCCCCAACCCCCTTATGTGGCTTGAATATAAAGGAAGGACTTCCTGCCTTCCCCATGACGTAGGAAAGGAGAAAGACTACAGCACACCGGCAGCTTTTTCTCTTAACCCAATAGAAACATGGGCAAAGGATATGAACAGGCAATTCATAGAAGAGGAAAACTGAAAGACCAAGAAGCATATGAAAAGAACCTCTACTGTATTCGTAAAGAGAGAAAGACAAATTAAACCAAACTTAAGACAAAATCTTTGCACTCTAGCTCAGCAAAAGTTAAAACTATAGATTCAGCAGCGACTTTAACATATACACATGCACTGTCTGCATGAGTGAAAGTTGGTGGAGCCTTTTAGGAGAGTGATTTTGCAGAATGCATTAAAATAAAAGCTCTGTATACCTTCTGACTTCACCACTGGACTGGCTTCTAGGTATCTGTCCTAGAGAAATACCAGCAGAAACACACAAATATGCAAGTGCTAGAATGTTTCTTACTGTATTACTTGTAATTTTTTAAAAATTGAAAGCAACTGGGAATGTCCATTAAAAAGGAATAATGAAATTAATTATAACACACCAAAAAAAATGGGTGTAAGAGTTAAACAGAATAAGCCGAAGTGATAATGAAGGAAAGATTTCAAAGGCATATTAAGTGAAAGAAAGACATATTAAATTAAAAAAAACTGTGCAAAAAAATCATATTAGTAATACATTTAAGTAAGAAAATGGAGAAAACCAGGGATACTGCCTTGCATACATATATTCATGTTTGAAAATGCATAGGAAAAAATTCAAACCAGCATTTTGGGAAAAATGTTTAAAACTGATAAGAGATTATTTTTGAAGTGGAGGCTGGAACTGGGAGAAGAGAGATCAGGTAGGACTTTAGCATTTACAATGAGGTTATGTTGGATGTGTGATTATGCATAATTTTACAAAATAATTTAAAATATAAAAACATGAGTGGAGTTGCTAGAGGTGATCTTTAAGATTCATCTCAAGTACAACTATATTAACAGTTGTATCTACTGATCCTCAGAAGAGCCTATGAGAGTATTCATCATCATCAAAGAATATTTATCTTATTAAAGATAGTTCTCTATAATAACTACTCACGTCTAAATGTCTGTTCAAACAATAATTATGAAGTCTTTGCTATGGTTGTAAATTTCTAAGACCACACATACAATTACGCTTTTCAGATAATAAACCAGACAAATATCAATACAGAGCACCTTGACTTAATTATAATAATTAGCCAATTCCAGTCGATAGAGTAATAATGCATAAAAAAATCTATAACTAATATTCTCTGAGGAGTAAATGTTTCATTCTAGGAATTGATTCTATACAATTTAAATTGCATCACATTGAGGTAACTATAAGGTATTCTTTAATGCATAGTTAACATATTTTCCTTTATGGCATTTATTTTTAAATCGGTGTGTGTGTTCTTGAATCACGTAACTTTTAGTTCTTAAAGTTGTAGCTGTTAGAATCATAAACAGAATTACACAAACGTTACTTCATTATTTTCTTTACTTAGTACCTACATGAAAATGGAATTGTCCATCGTGATCTCAAACCAGAGAATCTTCTCTATGCAACTCCAGCCCCAGATGCACCACTCAAAATCGGTGAGAACATTTCCTGCTGTTTCGTAATCCCTTCTCCCAGAGCAGAAGAAATTTATTCTGTGGAATTTTTAAATATTGCTCTATCCAGTTTTGCCTACGTTCAGTATCTTTGAATATCTGACATTTGTAAAGAATATGTACTGTTTTGGAAGTTTGTGCTCTTTTCTAGAATGGTAATCTGGAAATTAGTTCCTAGAAGTTGGTGCTCTATTTCTGGGCACACAAAAGAATCACAATTCTTAGAAATGACAAAGACCTCAGGAGATGACCTTGTATGCTGCAGATAAATTTAGAGCAAAGAAAATAACAGAAAACCTAACAGTTGTTTGGGGGATATTAACTTTTATTCCACAAATTATTTGGAGCTTAACTTTAGATAATCAAGAGCTTTGACATAAAATACTTAGTACCTATTAGTGAATGTAGGCTCTGAGTCACTCATTTATATGAACAGAGATAAATTAAGATCCATATTTCCTAAAATGCACTCCACAGAACACTCATTCCTTAGCACGGTGAATAAGGGTGAATAACTAACTCCGTCTTTGGGAAGATGAGAATGATTTGCAGAGGTACTATGGTTGGTCAAATAAGTTAAAAAATGCTGATTTAAACAAAGTTAGACAAAATTTTTGTTTCTGTAGGACTCCCCAGAACCTTAATAATGCTAATGTGTAGACTGACGCATTATATAGTGCACTATGAGGCTTTTCCTAAACCTTATTTGACTCTGGAAACCTATCTTTGTTTCTCCAGTATGCATTTTGAAGAGCTATAATACAAAGATGAAATTGGGAAATTCTGATCTACTCAAAGAAACCTTTAAATTGGCATCTTAAAAAAAATATATCAAATATTGCTTTCCATGTGCCTTCCAAAGCAAATTTGCATTTATAAAAAAAATTATAAAACTCATTTTTGATGAATTCTTCTTACTAGAATCTGTATTAAATCCTCTGAAGGGCATTGCTTTTCTGGTGCTGTCCTTTATCGTGCTGATCCGACAAGTTCACTGCATTTACAAGTGTTAACGCCTTTGAAAATTAAGTTGTTCATATCTGGGGAGAGCTGAGACATAATGTGCTTTATGAATGCAAGAACTCAAAGAAAAAACCCTGAAAGCCCTGCTGGGCAGCCAGCCTGCTCTCATAGTCACTCCTGTAAGGCAGTGGACAGCAGGCAGTTTCCATTTCCTTTGACATCACTTTCAAAGATTTGATCCTTAAGCAATGTCTTTAAATGGATGGATAGATACTAATTTAGGCAGGAGAGCCTTTCTTTCAGAAGGGCTTCCTGCTGCTTTCACTGATAAGAATCAGGCACCTGTGTGGAAATGTGCGTTTATCTTTGAAGTCTAAAATGGAATCCATTCTGCACCTGCTTCTCTTGAAGAATGGCCTTGACCGGTTTCCTGAGGTTTCCTGAATAAGAGAGATGTAGCCCAGCAAATAGATCATGATGGTCGCAATTTTTGATAACATTTTACCTAGGTATTATTCCAAGAAATAAATAAAAAGATTAGTCTTCATATGAGAGTAAATTCTTGTAAGCCAAATACACGAAGGATTGACATTATTTATTTTCAAGCAGAATAAACCTTTTGATATTTCTATTTATTCTCATGACATTTATGAAAATATAATTTTTATCTCTCTCAATGAAATAAAGGTTCTGAATTATAGCACTAATTCTGTACTGTCCCTTAAAGCTACTGTTACATAAATTTCAAAATTAATAGCATTAGACAAAATATAAATATTAATTTAAAAAAGAGAGTATTTGCTAAAGGCTGGGAATTACAGGGAAGAGTAAAGATTAAATATATATTTATTCATAAATGTATTTGAGAGTCATATTTTTCTCCAATTTAAAGAAACACTTGAGGCTGGGTGTCTGTGGCTCACACCTGTGATCCCAGCACTTTGGGAGGCTGAATGGGGAGGATTCCTTAAGACTAGGAGTTCAGGACTAGCCTGGGCAAAATATCCAGGCCCTGTCTGTACAAAAAATTTTAAAAACACAATCCAGGTGTGGTGGTGCATGCTTGTAGTCTTAGCTACTAGGAAGGCTGAGCCAGGAGGATCAATTGAGCCCAGGAGTTTGAGGTTGCAGTGAGTTATGATGATGCCACTGCACTATAGCCAGGGCAACAGAGCGAGGCCCTGTCTCAAAAAAATAAAAATAAAATAAAGAAACACTTGAATTATTTTTTTTTAGCTTCCTCAGGTAATTCATCCCACCCACATCTACTCCACCATCAAATACAAAAGCAAACCAACAAATAAATAAATTAGTTTTAGTTCGGAATAACAAGCATTCTGTCATCTTATAAAAGCTGAGAAAAGACTTGCTTCATTAAATTTTTTTCTTGCGTTGTTAGCTGATTTTGGACTCTCTAAAATTGTGGAACATCAAGTGCTCATGAAGACAGTCTGTGGAACCCCGGGGTACTGCGGTAAGCTCTTTAATACTGATGTTTTACTATTATTGTTATTTGACATCTATTTTTAGTTTTCAATCTGGTTTTATAAAATTCCTAATGTCTCTATTTATAAATGCTTTAAAATTTGGTGTGTCTCTCTATGAGGAAGGCATATATGAATGATACTCAGACTACCTCTTGCTTTGTTGGAGGGGTTCGGCAATGTTGGCTTTAGGGCGCATTGTTAGCATGCCTTTGGGGTCAGAGCTACTCTTGGATGGACTCAGAGGTAGAAAGACAATCACCAGGGAAGAGGGCAAGGAAAATGGCAGAGTTTATAGTTGAAATTAAAGCCATGAGCCCTTTGTCACTTTTCTTACTTGCTTTTCCTTGGGAGGAGAATGTATGCCATTAATTCAGATGGCCATAGGGCAACAGTGAGAATGAGGTAGTCCCTAGTTCTCGTACACGGCACTGGCCTAGCCTCACTTAGACAAGGACCTCAGATGAGATTTCCCCACCAGAGTTTGCCCAGTCCCCGCAGATGGACTATGCTGAGATCCTCACATTCTCTTGCCTCATCTCCCAGAATGGGCTGAAGGTAGCCCTGTATCTGCAGGTCACAATAGAGGGACAGAACAAATGCTTTTGATGCACACTAGCATGAAACCCACTCTTTTTTTCCTTGATGGCTGAATTAATCTGGCAACAACCTAAAAGCCAATAAAGTCTGCAAAGATTATCAAGAATTCCTAAAATTTTTGTGATTAATGAATATGTCACAAATCAATTAAAATCCTAAATTTGATTACAAAGAAAAGAGATAAGATTTCAAGTTATCAGTCATAAGATTAGTCATCTTATTCCTTTAGAATCAGAATCTTTTTACCCAAATCTCCTTTCTCTCACTAACCTCTTCAATGAACATTTATTAATCAATCACCTCCTATATATTCAGGCCAGTGCATGGCACAAGGGAGATGCATTTCCTGCCATTAAACCCACCCCTGGGGCTCACAAACTATAGAACAGACATGGAAATCGAAAGAATTACTGGGTTATGTGTATGGAAAAGCTATTATGGAAACATAGGAAAGGGTGGTGTTTGGAGTTGCTTTGTTCTTCTATAGCATTTATAGTTGGGGTCACCCCATTTCAGAAATCAACAAGGAAGAACTATATATCTAACTCATTTTAACAATTTTTGAATTCATAAAAATCAGATTGGAGAAGTACAATAAAATATTTATTGAAGCAAATGTGTCATTAAATTTACAGAATTTTAGTGCTGGAAGGAACTTTAAAGTTAATTCACTAACATTCTCATTTTACCAAGGTTCAGAGAGTTTAAATGACTTCTCCAGGATTCCACATCTAGTTGTTAGTGGCTCAGGAATGAGAATCCAGGTGTCCAAGGGCCTAAAAATACATAGAATTTCCCCTTAAAAAATCAATATAGATAAATCCTTCTTAGAAATAGTAATTAATCCTCTTATTTTAAAATGTCTTCTGTTTTAATTTTTTAAACCTCTCAGGAATTACTTGGTCATTGTAAGAAGTAAAAATCCAAATATGTATAATCAGTATTAACAGCCCAATGTGCATCCTTCCACACCTTTCTCTATAAGTCCATGTTCATATATGCATTTTATAATATTGCTTTTAATGAGTTAGCTTCCCTGGTAAACTTAAAACATTGCTTCCTTGCAGCTTAATTTTTAATAAATTCAGTAACTGTAGAGAAATGAGTGTTCCTTTCTATTAAATCTTTACATCGTGCCAAGTGTTCTTGTCCTGGATCTTAAGCCCCTTGAGGCCAAGAGTAATTTATCAGGAGTAAATTCAGAAAACACAAAATATTTTAACTGTGGCCTAGACTACATGTAAGTTGATTTCTCTCCTATTAGAAGTCTAGAGATAGGCAGTCCTGGTGGGCTCCAGAGCTGTGGCTCTGTAGGGTTGGTGGATCTCAGTGTTGGGGACACAGGCTCCCTTCTCCTTGCCGCTCTGCTTTCCCTTACTGTGCTTCCTCGTAGTCCAAAACAGCTGCCTGAAATCAGTCATTATATCTGCATTCTACACAGCAGGAAGGAAACAGCTTTTAATATATTTGTACCTTCTCATAGTTATATAGACATGCTGAACCCCCACATGTCACTTTCACTTATATCTTATTGGACATACTTAGTCACAGCCTCTGCCAGGAAGCTGGCAAGGTCTCCTTTGGCTGGACATATTGCTGTCCCAAATGAATTCAGGGTTCTCTTACTAAGTGTCTTAGTCCATTTGGGCTGCTATGACAAAACACCTTGGACTGGGTAACTAAAACAACAGAAATGTATTGCTCACAGTCTGGAGGCTGGGAAGTCCAAGATCAAGGTGCAGGCAGATTCAGCATCTGGCAGGAGCCTTCTTTCTGCTTCATAGATGGCGTCTTCTGGCTCTGTCCTCACATAGTGGAAGGTGTGAGGGTTCTCTGGGGCCTTGTTTGTAAGGGCACAAATCCCATTCATGAGGGCTCCACCCTGATGACCTACTCACACCAAAGGTCCCACTTCCTAAAACCATCTCCTTGGGTGTTAAGATTTCAACATATGAATTTGGGGGAGAGCACAAACATTCAGACCATAACATTAAGAATGGAAGTTGGATTTAACAACTCTACCACAACATCTCTACCACAGACTTATGAGGTAAGATTTCTATGTCTAGAAAAAAAATGTGTGAAAATCATTGCACTATAGCATGTTCCCTATAGTCATCCTCTTGTTTTATTTCATTTTTATAGCTTTTTATTTTCTTTAGAACAGATCACTGACAACCTCCATGGCCTTTCCCTCCTAATGGTGCTATATACACTTTTTATTTCTCTGATTCATATGTCCTTACTTGTCCTCCTTCTGTATTTCATTCATGCCTCTAGGTCTCCAAGACTATTGGAGATGGGTGAGGATAACCCTAAATTTAGTATTATGTGCCAAACAATTTGTCTTTACTAATTACTGACCAATTGATAGAAGGATAGAAATGAGAATTGAGAAAAGACTGATAAGACAAATTAAGAATTTCCCACCAGAAGAAAGCTGATGGGCAATTTAATAATCATTATCTGATACCAAACACTAAACATTCCTGGGAGGTGGGTAGGTGGGAACAATTTGCTGAGAACTGGGCAGCCCTGGAATGGGAGGATGAGGAAGAGGGTACAGTAGTAATATCTCACAGTCCCTTCTGTGACTAAGAGACAGCAGCATCCTCACATCAAGGACTACAATAACAGCGATGAGAGCAGTTCTTTCTTATAGCACTGTGAATGAATGATTCAATCATTGATAAAACCAACATAGAACGTCTAATAGACTCCACGTTGGACACTGAGGTTACAGAGGTGAACACAGTATGGTCTTGCTCTACAAGGATTTCATGGGCTATAAAAGAAAGGCAGATTCAGACTTGATTTGGTAGGCGATGGTGATTCAACAAAGGTTTTCAATCAGGGCGATATTTTAAAATCAAGTCTGTATTTTATAAACATCTTGATAATATTATGACACATTATGACAGATGGATTTGAGGGGGGGAAGAGATAGAAATAAAACAGACAAATTAGAAAACTATTGTAAATGCTCTTTCTTACCCCTCTAATATCAGAAATCTACACACATTCCTTAAACAGCTTCTCAGTGGGTAATATATTCCATCTACCCCTATAATGTAATATATCCAATCATTTACTTTTTAAAAATGTAATAGGATTGTAAAATACTATTTTAGTCTCTTGTCCTTGCCATAAACAGCCCCCCCTTTTTTCTTTTTCTGCTTTTTACAAATAATGCCATCTTATAATGGAGGCTTATTTTCTGTTTATAATTTTTTTCTGCAGATATCCGTATCACCCTAGAGGTTCTGTGATAGTGAAAGAGGGAATTGAGAGGTTGAAAGTGATGGAGATAATACTCCTACTCTGTTATAGGTAGTAGCTTAACAGGAAGGAGTAATTTGCCATATTGTAAGAAAAAGAGGTAAAAGTAGCAAGGAAGCTGGGGGTCGGGGTGGACTCTGCTTCCCTCAGAGGACTACCCTGGGGATTGAGAAGAAAAATAAATGTGCTTTGTGGATTCTAAAGTGCTAACCATATATGTGGAATTACTATTGCATAGACTGGGGCAGGCTTGGAAGTCAAAAATGAGTACGTTTAATGTATTTATATATAGGAGAAAGGTTCCAATTGTGTATAAATATATATTTATATTCATACACACTCTTGACCCAGAGGAAATACACTGAAACATTACCTCATAATAGGAGTAGCAGAAGGGGACGGATTTTAAGGATACGCCTATATCTAGTAACACAGGAAACATTGGAAAACCTAAGTTTGGGGGAAAAGAAGTCACAATAGCATCACAGGAAATGCATGGTCTAGACCAGAGGCAAGATCCAGGGTTTTGAATTAAACAAAAATTTTAATAGAGTAATGAATATTTGTACTCATCTGTCATAAAAAATTAAGGCATTTACAGGAGAGGCTTAAACTTGCTTTGAGGATCACCCTCAATTCTAGCCCTTTGTCCCTGCACCTCATATACAGGCTGTCATCAGTTTGATATGCATCTTTCTGAGAATAAGTACATGGAGAGGAAACTGTCCATTTATAGAAAGAACTGGAAATAAGACCCGAATGTAAGACTGGTGAGAATCATAATCACGCTGTAGAAAGCATGCCTTTAAACAACAACTATTTTGTATTCTTTTATGGTACAGCCAGGTGTGGCCAAAAGAGAAGACAGGTGAGAGGCTAAGGAAAAAAACAAGTTTGTTACATTCACAGGTCCTAGAGGTAACAGGCATGGCAGGCCACACAGGGCCACATGGGAAGGACACCAGGGTGGTCAAGTGGCAAGAGACAGGAGGAAGGAAAACTTTAGGCCACTGTTTTTTTTTTGAGACAGAGTCTCACTCTCTTGCCCGGGCTAGAGTGAGTGCCGTGTCATCAGCCTAGCTCACAGCAACCTCAAACTCTTGGGCTCAAGCGATCCTTCTGCCTCAGCCTCCCGAGTAGCTGGGACTACAGGCATGTGCCACCATGCCTGGCTAATTTTTTCTATATATCTTTAGTTGGCCAATTAATTTATTTCTATTTATAGTAGAGATGGGGTCTCACTCTTGCTCAGGCTGGTTTTGAACTCCTGACCTTGAGCGATCCGCCCACCTCGGCCTCCCAGAGTGCTAGGATTATAGGCGTGAGCCACCGCGCCCGGCCTAGGCCACTGTTTTTATTGGGGTTTCCTTGGTTAGGGCAAGGCAGCACAGGTGAACAGTTTAGGCTTGACTAGTTTGAATAATTTTGGTGGGTTGTCTGGCAGCTGGCCCCAGGATGGTTAAGGCAGATGAATATTCCCTCAGGGTGTATGGATCAGGTTAGGAAAAATGGCTCTGGATTGGTTAGTTTGTATATCAAAGTAATGCCCTTTGTTATCTTCAAGAATTAAGTAACCCCAGGAGGGGCAGAATCTCTGTAGCTACAAAGGGTTTTTTAAGATGTGAAAAACATCATAATGTAAACAAAAACTTTAAATATCAATAATACAGAGACTTTGCATTTAACTTAAAAAGGTGTCTGAGACCCATATAATTGACAGAGAGGAGGTATAAGCCTGTTTCATCACTTGTTGTAAGGACTATTATTTCCAAGGTCCATTATCCTTACATGCACTGTGTCTAGTTTCTACTTTTAATGCAAAACTTTTCAAATTACATCTTTTGAGAGAGTGGGTGTTTATGTTATACCATCTGTCACTTCTCAGGAAATTTAAAAAAAAAAAGGAAAATCCAGCCATTCTGTCTCTTTCATAGAACCTTTGCTCCAGGATACTAATAACAGAGGGTTCTCCTATAAGTGAATTGCAAAAAAAAAAAAAAAAAAAAAATCACAGATGCTTCCTGTTTCAGCAAATACTCATTATTTCCTGGGAAATGAGCCCAGTCAAAACCAAATTCTAGGCCAGAAAATTAAAAATTTGTGGTCCAGATAAATGAAATCAATGACTAGTGTTCTAAAATGATCCATGAAGAGAGTTCAGCATTGAAGAGATTCTCAACATCTTGTTGTTGGGAAAAGAAGGTCTGAAAAGACAAGAAAAGAAAAAAGGAACTATCCATTGGGCTATGGCTCCCAATAAATTTGCTACAATGTAACAACACAATATTCACTGCCAAATTGTCTTAACTGGTCTAGATATTTAAGCCTTGAAATCTGCTGATGTTTCCAACCCATCCATGCCAATGCAAAAGAAGTACAAGCTGTTAGAGGAAAAAAGAAGCCAATGTGGTAACAGACTAGGTAACAGAATATCTCTAATACCAATTATCTAATTTATTCATAAGCTTATGTATGTTCATACTTTATATTTGTACTTGTCTGTTTATTCAAACTCTATTTTCGGAGTATAGAAGCTGTTAAGAATTTATATTCTGTTGGCATTTGCCAAGGTCTCATTATTTTCTGAGACAGTCCTATTGGCATAACTCAGAAGAAACAGTAATACATAAAAACGTCCTAAGTGCTAAGCCCCTGAGGTTAACAATGTTTTGCTATTTGCAGGCTTTCACATTGCGAATGTACGTTGTGCTTCTGTTTAAACCAAAATGAAGGCCAATTATTAACAACTGAAGAATGAGTTCCCACTGTATGCAAAAATCTCTGTACTTAAGAGTCTGCTGGTGCCAATTTCTACAAATTTCTGGGAGTTTCTGTATACAAAGGAATACATATATTCCATTGACAACCCAAGATAAGTGACTGAGGCAAAGATCTCAATCAGGGGAGGTTATTAAGCCAAAGTTTGAGGGCACACCCACAAAAAACACAAGCCATAGATGGATCTGTGACTGTTTTTTCCAGAGAGGGATTTGGGATCTTCAATATTTAAGGGGCTAGAGCATGCAGAAAGAAAAAGAAGGAGAGAGGTATGAAGTGAGAGAAATTATTACATTTTATGAGGCCCAGAAAATCAACATTTTACATAAGATAATGTGAACATTAGAAGAGAAAAAGGGAATGAAGGCAGAATCAATTATGTAGGTGTCCCTGAGTAGGTAGAAGAATGATTGATCTTGTCTCGGTTCTGCACCTGGGAAGATAAGCTTGGAATGAACATTATTGGTATAGAATCGAACAGTTTCAGGAGCCAGACTTAGCCTGAGGACCAGAAGTTGCAATGTGTATGTCCTTGTTTATGGGAGGCCAGCAATGAATTTCCTTAGGATGATCTGTAGGAGCAATCTTTATAGATGTTTAAGGCCTTGTACCTTTCCATAGAAAATCTGGCTAATGCATAATGTTAGTAATAGCTATTTGTTTGAAAGGGGAAGAGGGTGTTGCATGACTCAGCCTTCAGGGTGGGCCTTTTCTTTTGCATAAGAAATTGGGGGGTGGTCCTGAGATTTTCATTTTCCTTTACATCATATATACTATGATGTAATGAATCATATGATACTATGAATCATATGGCTGATTCAGTCTTGAAAACTAACACTGCTTGATAACCAATGAATTTTGCCATAATTATGAGTAATTCTAGATGGTGGTAGTGTATTAAAAAGACGGTTAAATGTGAAGCATTAACTATTGGCATGTGAAGGGCATGATGAAAGCATGGGATGGCAGGTAAAAGAGAGATTACCTCACCTTCCAGCCCTGAAAAATATCCCAGAATGATATCTACTAAAGGATCAGCAAATAGTGATGAGCTAATAAAGGTGAATGTCACTAATCAGATGTTCAATACTAAAATCACACAGATATTGCCCATCTACACTAAGGTATGTCAGGTATTTTTCTCAATCTACCTTCACCACAGAGTATAAGGGTGACTAGAGGGATGGGTTGGCCCCATTTTGGGCCTGTTCACCTATTGCTCACAGGCCTAGACTGCTGGTGGTTGTTGCGAGTGATGTTTTCACACTGTCCTAGGCTTGGGAGTCAAATGGCTGGATCCTACTCCAGGCTTCACCTTGGGTTGGTTAGTGAAACCTTCTAAATCTCCATCTCCTCAACTATACAGTGGGAATAATAACATTTATTTTTAGGACTATTATAAGGAATAAATAAGATAATGTATGTAAAGTTCATAGCACAGTACCTGGTACCTAGAACGTGCAATAAATGCTAGGCATTATAAAAGTAATTATAATAATTATCAGTATCATGATCATCATTTTTATTTTTACTATTAAAATGTATCAGTTCCTTTGATCAAGAAGTATCATTTTTTAATTTTGTCTTCACAATAATAAGTTCTGATATTTGGGGAATTGGGTTTGAGGTCTTTTTTTTTTTTTTGAGACAGAGTCTCACTCTCTTGCCCGGGCTAGAGTGAGTGCCATGGTGCCAGCCTAGCTCACAGCAACCTCAAACTCCTGGGCTCAAGCGATCCTCCTGCCTCAGCCTCTCGAGTAGCTGGGACTGCAGGCATGTGCCACCATGCCTGGCTAATTTTTTCTATATATTTTTAGTTGGCCAATTAATTTCTTTCCATTTTTAGTAGAGACGGGGTCTCGCTCTTGCTCAGGCTGGTTT